>MQUG01000172.1:0-103237 GCA_007213375.1 Steinernema feltiae
CAACTACGAGGTGAGTGATAAACGCAGGTGACCAAGAAGAAGTAACTCCTATTATGACCAGGTGTGGGTAACGGGGCACTCGCTTGGGGGCGCCGTCGCCTCGTTGGCCGCCGGCTACTTGGTGAAGAGCGGCTACGCCAAGGATTCCGAACTCAAACTCATCACTTTCGGTCAGCCGCGCACGGGAGATGAAGTTTTCGCGAAGAATCACGACTCTGAGGTCTGATTCTCCGTCTTTGATTGTTGTAACGGAGACATTTAGATCAGCTACACATTCCGTGTCGTCCACAAGCACGACTCCGTTCCGCATTTGCCTCCGCGTGAAATGGTTAGTTGTTTGTTCCTCAAATCGCTTTGACGTTCTTTCAGGAGGGGTATTTCCACCACCAGTACGAGGTGTGGTACAACAACCGCATGGAGGTCGGTGCGTCCTACAAGGTCTGCGGCGACGATAGCGAAAAATGCAGCGATTCGCAGATTCCCGACTTCTTCGGCTCGGATGAACATACTCTCTACTTCGGCATCAAAACTGATCAACTGGCGGAACAGGACTGTAAACGATGAACTTGGTTTTTCTAATAGATTTGAAGATGTACATTAAATTCCTAAATTTCTTGTCAATGGAACAGGTCAGGCAGGGCAAATCGGCTGTGAATACGACTGTCCTCATGAGCGCTGCTGTTCGTTCGGTCATTGCGTAGTCCGCTACAAATCGCATTCAGTAGTAAAATGTTTTTGTCGAGAGATTTTCCGTACAATGCGACGTGATATCGTCCAAAAAACGAAGCGAAGGGTCACCTGTTCAGATGTTATTAGTCGCCGTTGGAGCCTTGGACATCGCGATCTCTGCGGCTCTGCGGCTAAAGGAATGAACAGGCGAGGAACGACGACCACTCGTCCTTTCGCGAGCAGGGAACAAACGGACTTTTGGTGAGAGAAGTCCGCTGACCGGCGCTGATTAGGGGAGCTCCGCTACTGTAGCGCCCTTCATTTGCGCATCAAATCAACGCGAAACGCGTTTTGAAATGTGCAAACGGAAGATTCTGAGTTTTCCCTGCTTTCCAGTTTCAAAAGAGAAACATCTGGATTTAGATGGCGACCCTAACCCTCTCGTTTCCCAAGGACAAACACAAAAAACAGCCCCTGGCGAGCAATCCAACACACTTTGTACTTTGCTTCGTCCTCTTTTTCATCTTAGTCGCCGCTCCCCACGTGACAGCCGGTATTCCCCGCAGAGAACGATCGTTCGCTGTTTATCGAGCGCGTTGCCGGTTTGGTGATAGAAATCGGTTAATTACCCTCTGTTTGCGACGGCGACGGCGGCTTCGATAAACATCCTACAGCGATCGATTCCGCCATCGCTTGGCCATCGGCGACTGCAGTCGAGTGATCGAAGTTCTTCCGTCGCCGACTATCGCGAAACGCCGAGAGTCGACGATAAAGAAAGAATTCACAACTCTGCGCGATCTTTGATTCTCAACGGGAAAATACTCGAATGGAGGGAGGAAAGTTGCACCTGGATCGAGCGAGAAGTTGGAAAGATGGTGCAATGCAACATTCTTATCATATCAGTTCGTCAGCCTTTGACCTCAGAGATGATTGAAAAGAAGTAGAGGAGAAGCGATCTAAAGTGCAAAGTTGTTCGATCGACTTAAACTTGTCGCTTGGCACTGGTTCCGCGTCTGTTGGTACAGTAAGCCATTCGTCGAGATTGTGCATTCACAGGTCACTTGATGACCCTGGGAATATCCGCACGCACAAAGAACGTTCACTGATTGTGAGAGGTGACGTTTCAACTCATGTGATCGTCTTTCAATTTGGTTATTTGCTTGTTGTTTGATCGCGACAGTCGCGAAGAGCTCGAGAGTCCGATTGACCAGCGAAAGAAGGTCGCGAATTAAATAATCAAAAGATGATCGAATTCAAGGACACTTTTCTGACACATAGGATATCTGAGGTGGGTAGTCAGTGTGCCGACCGATTTAGAACGATACGGTATTAGCGTGAGGATTCAGGGCAATCGGGCCGGGAGCCTCACGGGTAATTTCAGGAGTGGAATACATAGTTCGCGCAGCAATCGTTCGCATGTTCGAATACTAACCTCGAAACTGATTGCTCGACGACCTCAGACTCAGTTAGCAACAATTAAATGGCGACACTCATGTCAGTGAGCAGAAACACAGCTAAATTGTAGTGCTCGCTGGAGGGCACTTGATTCAGCGCTTCTTTCACAGCATTGAAGAAGCATAGTCAGGCCAGCGTTGTGTGGAACGATGTACTGAATTTGGCGGGCACTTCTTTCCTTTATATAAGTCGTTAATCCGTTTGGCGAGTTTCTGCTCACTTGCAAAAATCACTTTCACCGAAGCTGACTCGTGTCTTCGCAAGCAACCATCTTCATTGAACCGTCTTCACAAGCGCGCAATCATCAAGGGCACAATATAATTCTGGGGACACCTGTGTTCATGTGCGAATGTAGTCGAAAGGACCAGGAACGTAGAATGATTACAAAAAGTGCTCGTTCGGAATACACAGAACAGCAATTTTAAACGGTGACCGAACCTTTGAATTTGTCGTTCTAGTTCGGGATTTACTACCGTTCTAAATCCGGCGGACGAACCTGTGAAACTGCCGTTCTAGTTCGGGATTTACCACCGTTCTAAATCGCCGTTCTAAATCGGTCGGCATAATGCGTCACCACCGATATCTGAACTAAACTAATTGAGTTCAGATGTTCGGCTTCCACGCAAAGATCTTCTGGAGACAAAGGAAATTGTTTTTAGCTTCCGGCACCATTCAGCGTTGCTCAAAGCTTCTCCCGTGTATCACCATTCCGCAATTTCCAAATTTGCTATTAACGTGCTCCACAGATCTCCACGCATCGATAAAGATCTCGAATATGTGATTAGTTGGTCATCACCTCGGTCAACTCGTCGAATGTGATCGTTCTCTGCGCTCACGAGTGCCAGTAGTCGCTCGTTAATGCCTCAAACTGCAGCTCAAAGGGTCCAATGTCCATCGTCGACGCGTGCTGCGCTGTTGTGATGATCAGTCGGTCGCCTCTGCGGTTCCGGCAACGCCGTTGTCCTCTGCGCCTCTGTTTCTCCTCGTCTGACGGGAAATACCCGATCCCGCGTGGACTGTGGACTTTGGTCGGCGAGCGTCTGCTCTGGGCTCCGCACGTGGCGGCTCCGCCTGGATCATCCCGCAGAGAACGATCACGGCGCTCCGGTCTATTCTTATCAGCTGTTACACTCGACGCGCAGACGCCGCCTCTTTTGGGATCGGCGGAGTTGTTGTTGGAACGAACGGCTATATAAACGCCTTCGAGCCTGGATCCGTCGACAGTCGTCGTCGTTTCACGCCGAGTCATGTCTCAGCAAGTAGCGAAGAATTTCTATCAGGTAACTCGCTCGCCAACGCCGCTTCCTACTTCTCTCTTCGTTCAGGTGGTCAAACATGCTCCGAAGGGACGTTTCCACGGCATCAAGCGCAACTACGAAGTGGAAGATGTGCTCCGTCTCAAGGGATCCGTCGACATCGAGCACACGTTGGCCACTCGGGGAGCCAATCGCCTTTGGCAGCTTCTTCACACCGAACCCTTCGTCGCCGCTCTCGGGGCGCAAACCGGCAACCAAGCCGTGCAGATGGTCCGCGCCGGTCTGAAGGCAATCTACCTCTCAGGTGCATTTCTATTCTAAGATCGAGATTTTATTTACGAGTTTCAGGATGGCAAGTGGCCGCCGACGCCAACACCGCTGGTGACATGTACCCGGATCAGTCTCTGTATCCAGCCAACTCCGGTCCTGAGCTCGCCAAACGCATCAACAAAGCCCTCCGCCGTGCTGACTTGGTTTGTTTCCGCAATACTCCTTGAATGACCAGCGGTTGATTTATAGATCGAAGCCAGCGAGGCCGAGGACCACTTAGCCCAGCACGATTGGTACGCGCCGATCGTCGCAGATGCCGAGGCGGGATTCGGTGGCGCCCTGAATTGTTTTGAACTGATGAAGGTGAGCGTGGGGGACGAAGAAATTGGTTACAACTGGTTGTTTTGTTTTGTATTTGCGCGTGGCGCAAGACGGTGTAACGAGCAGAGAGAGACGCCGCGACCATATAGGACAAAGATCAGAGGGGTAGAGCAGTTGTTTGCTAATAACGGCGATAACTGATTGCACGACGGTCGCTGATAGCGCCGAGTGTGTTTTTGCTGACCTTATCATCCAAAGAAAGAATTTGGAGCGCGAAAGGCAAAGCAACATGTTTTCGAGTCTGAATTACGGTATTTAGGGATACATCGAGGCTGGAGCGTCCGGAGTTCACTTCGAAGATCAGCTCGGAAGTGAGAAGAAATGCGGTCACATGGGAGGAAAGGTCCTCATTCCCACGGCCCATCACATCCGGCATCTCAACGCCGCCCGCCTCGCTGCAGACGTCTGCGGAGTACCCACGATCATCGTCGCCCGTACCGATGCGGAATCCGCGCGTCTTCTGACCAGCGATGTCGACGAGCGCGACCATCCGCACATCGACTACGCAGCCGGCCGCACCGCCGAGGGATTCTACCGTCTCAAGGACAGCACTGCCAAGCAGGCCTGCATCGACCGCGCCATCGCCTACGCGCCCTACACCGACCTCATCTGGATGGAAACGTCTCATCCGTCACTCAGCGAAGCCCGCGACTTCGCCGAAGGTGTCCACAAAGAGTATCCGGACAAGATGTTCGCCTACAACTGCTCGCCCTCGTTCAACTGGAAGAAGCACCTCCGCCCCAGCGACATGGAGAAGTTCCAGAAGGAGCTCGGAGCCATGGGATTCAAATACCAATTCATCACTCTCGCCGGATTCCACGCCAACAACTTTAGCATCTACGATCTCGCCCGCAAGTACAAGGACCACGGAATGGCAGCATATTCTGAACTCCAGGAGCGCGAATTCGACAGCGAAAAGTGAGCGAAATACAGCGGTTCGTCTTCTAATTCCTTGTCTTCAGGCACGGGTACACGGCCGTCAAGCATCAGCGTGAAGTGGGCACCGGGTACTTCGACGCGGTCGCCAACGCAATCGCTGGCGGAGTCTCCTCGACCACCGCGCTCACCGGAAGTACCGAGGAAGCGCAGTTCTACACGCCCACTGCGCCCCCCGATGAGGACGAAATCATCACCGTCACCGCACCTCTGGTCGACGGAGATGAGGTCATCCTCACTCCCGACGCTCAGCGCTTCCTCCGCGAGCTCCATTCGCGCTTTGAGGGTCGCCGCCAGAAGCTCCTGATGAACCGCAAGGTTCTCCAGGCGAAGATCGACGCCGGCACCTACTTCCCCGATTTTGACCCTAAGACCGCCGATATCCGCGATGGGCTGTGGAAGGGAGCCTCAATCCCCGACGACCTCAAGGATCGCCGTGTTGAGATCACCGGACCCACCGACCGCAAGATGGTCATCAACGCCTTGAACAGCGGAGCGCGCGTCTTCATGGCCGACTTTGAAGACTCAAACTCGCCCACTTGGCGCAACCAGCTCGAGGGCCAAATCAGCCTCTACGATGCGGTCCGCAACCAGATCTCATACATGCACCCCACCACCAAGAAGGAGTACTCTCTCAACAAGAACCACGCCGTGCTGAAGGTCCGTCCTCGCGGCTGGCACCTCCCCGAGAAGCATGTGCTCATTGACGGTCACCCGATGAGCGGATCGCTCTTCGACTTTGGTCTCTACTTCTTCCACAACGCCCGCGCGCTCCTCGACAAGGGCAGCGGAGCCTACTTCTACTTCCCCAAGATGGAGAACGCCGAGGAGGCGGCTCTCTGGGCCGACGTCATCAAGTTCGCCGAGGACTACTGCAAAGTGCCCGGCGGCTCCACCAAGTGCACCGTCCTCATCGAGCACATCCTCGCCAGTTTCCAGATGAACGAGATCATCCACGCCCTCAAGGACAACATCGTCGGTCTGAACTGCGGCCGCTGGGACTACATCTTCTCCTACATCAAGACCTTCCGCAATCACCGCAAGTTCCTTCTCCCCGACCGCTTCCAGATCGGCATGACTTCTCCGTTCCTCCGTGCCTACGCACTGCAAACCATCAAGACCTGCCACGCCCGAAACATCTTCGCCATGGGTGGAATGGCCGCGCAGATCCCCATCAAGCACGACACCACTGCCAACGACAAGGCGTTCGCTCTCGTTCGCGCCGACAAGGAACGCGAAGCCACCGACGGTCACGACGGCACCTGGGTTGCCCATCCCGGATTGGTCCCAGTCGCCATGGACATCTTCAATAAGGCTCTCCCCGGCCCCAACCAAATCCAGAAGCAGCTCGCCAGTTTCTCCGCCACCAGCGCTGACCTCACCGCAATTCCCGAAGGCACCCGCACCGAAGCTGGCTTCCGCCACAACATCTCCGTCACCCTCGGCTACCTCGACCACTGGCTCCGCGGCGTGGGCTGCGTTCCCCTCTACAACCTCATGGAGGACGCCGCCACTGCTGAAATCTCCCGCGCGCAGCTCTGGCAGTGGCTGCGACACGAAGCCAAACTTGAAGGTAGGCGACGCCACATGCGCGAATTCAATAAAATCATATTTCAGATGGCACCGTGATCGATGTTCCACTCGTGAAGCAGACGATTGCCGCGGAAACCGAGCGCCGACTCATCCGCGCCGGATCCGTCGTCAACCGCCTACCGGAGGCCTCGGAGCTTCTGGAGAAGTTTGTTACGGAAGAGGAGCTCAGCGACTTTTTGACTCTCGACGCCTACGACAAACTCGTTTCGGAAGGCAAATAGATGAAGAACGCGCAGACGCACTGCCTTTCACTTGTAAATTATTCCGTTGTTGTCGATTTTCATGTAAATTCTGTATAAACGATGTAAGAAAGCCTGCTCAGCAGACCAGGAAACGATTCGAACTTAATTAGTCACAACGGTGAAATCTCTGCTTGCGAACAACCTGGGCGCCTTCCACGTCTAAACACTTGAAGAGAGACAACCATTGCTCACAAAATCTCTCATTTTTCTGAAATTTGGTGCCTATTCGGTACCCTTTGCTGGAAGTTCTCTGTGAAACACGAACTCTTAGTGCTAAACCCTGAATAAACTATGTTAGGGTACGGTATCCGTTTACGAATGAATCGTGCGTTAGAATTGGCTGGCCCTGGAACGACGCATCCATCAGATACGTTCGGTATCTGGTTGAATCCAAGGAAATGGCGACCGTGGAAACTCTCACACGAGAAGGATGGCACATCGATGAAAAGGCATTGGAAGCGCTCCTCGAGTACGAAGACGAGAATTGCGATGTGAAGAAGTTTGTTCTCGATGTGAGTTAAGTCGCTTTTGAATAGGATTCTAAATCCCTTTAGAATGACTTGAAGGACTACGGCGCTTCCACAATAATAAACAAAATTGATCTGATTGCTGGGAATCTGGAGGCCGGGAAATTTGTTTTTCAAATGAGCAAACAGCGCAACGTTTCCCATCCGAAAATGAGCGAGTCGTCCCACCAGACTGGTATCTTCAAGTATACTTTTACGGATGGCCACTCCACTGTTTCTGCTGTGAGATTTGACACGATTTCTGGATTGACGTTAGTTCACTTTCGTTCATTGATCTTCTGACAAATATATTTGAAGGGAGAAAACGATGCCTGGAACAAAAGTTGTGCTCTCTGGTCCTATTCGCATGGAAGCTGGACTTTTGCTTATTGATCAGACGAATTGTAAAGTGCTCGGTGGTAAAGTTGAAAAGTTGATTACAGGTTTGAAGATCATTCAAGTTGGTTTTGTTAATTCAAGTTGATTCAAGGATGGCAGATGGAACAACACGGTCTTTTCATGTCCCGCCCGTGTGGGGAGAAAAACGGAGCACCAAAGTGGAAACCGTTTGCGGTGAAACAGGTATAGCATATGAGGTTGTAGCATGATTTCATCGTCCGTTATAGGGCAAATCGAAGACAAAGAAGAGCAACGATACCAGTGCTAACAAGTCAGAAAAAGAAAAATTCAAGGCATTGGACGTCATCAAGCAAGCACAGGGTATCATTGATCGCAGTGATGATGCTAAGGCAGCGGATGATGTCTTTGAATCAAGTAGAAAGGCATTAATCGAAGGTGTTGAAAAAGAACGTCAAAAACCGAAGTCGCGTTTCAAGGGAAACCACGTACGTAGCATAATAGCATTTCGCAATTTTTACAGCAATGCATTTAGACCCTTGATCGAAGCTGGTCGTCCTCTTTGGACTCCATTGGCCGTTCTAAGTCACGCTCATCATCCAGATCTTCTCACCATTCTGCTGCGAATGCCGTTGGAATGATGCACGCGCCATCACGGGGCAGTGACTCTACAACAACTCGTGGACGTGGCGGACGAAGCGCAGGCCGAGCCCGTGGACCTACCCGTGGAGGACGTGGCAGTAGTCGTGGAACCAACGAACGCCGAGATAACCAGCGCGGAAGCTCTTCAAATGTCAATAGCGGAGGGCCATCCTTCGGACACTCCAATCAGCAGGATCGTCGAGAGTTTGAAAACAACCATTATGGACGTCCTCCGACCAGAAATCATCCCAGTGAGCCAACTTCGGGTCGCCCAGCTGCTCAAAATCAACGTATTCCTCCTGTCATCAATTCCGACGGTCCGACGAACATGAGTAACTCATACTCCTTCGAACGAAATGATGGAAATCGACCTCAGTCTCATAAGAGATTTGCTAACCCACCCGATCAGGTAGCTGGTTACGATACTAACTTTTTTCGTGTTCCTAGTCTGCCTCCTCCACGGATGCAACGCTTTGAAAATCACTCATATTCTCCCGCCTCAAAGTATCCGTGTCCTCGTAAAAGAGGTGGAAGGGGGGTTGCTACTATACGGAATTTGCCACCCAGCCAGCAACGCTGAACACCCAGTGCATTCAATTGATCTCAACTTGTTGAATTTTCGCTGACCAAATCCAATTCAATAAAATTTTTACATATGGAATTCAAAGTGACCTTCACGTTTTTCTTTGCAGGACGCAACCGCCAATACCGTTCGCGGAGCACAAAGAGGATATTCGAAAAACAACGCAGGTGAGTTTTTCTGTGGACGAATGATGACGAAATACATAAATAGTGCGAATTTGATGTGTAATTTTGACTTTCAGGGAAGCGCAACGATCAAATGCCTTCTCAGCGTGTCTATACTGCGAACCGAAACGCTCCTGGAATCGACAGATGCGCGCGAGAATTATCGAATATGAGTTTCTCCGGAAAGTCGACTTCAAACACCAACTCACAAGTTTTCGAAGCGAGTAAATTGGTGGATGGATCCGTTTCTGGTGTGACGATTCCTGCGCGTCACTTCAGTGAAGTGAATAATCGAAACAATTTGCACAATCGTGGTTATCGAGGTCGTACGTTCTACAATACCAGAGCAGGCGGACCGCAGCAACCGTATCAACCTCCGGTGGCCCGTCAAAGGGAACAACAACAGAGCAGCGCTCAATTCACGTCGGAAGCCCCAATTCCTACGCCTCGTTCGGTGCCACCGAAGTCTCATTTTACCCCTCTACCCAAGAAAGCGGACAAACCACTGAGCGCTGAAAGCTTGTACCCCAACAAGAAGATTAGAGCCCCATGGCACGATGGAAATGTATGATAGTTATACTTTTGTTGTTCGTAATTTTGGAAAAGTGAGCTTTGTTTTTGTTTGTAAAATTTTTTTGTTTGGTTGATTTTGTTTCTAACAAAGATGGATTATTAAATTTTTTTGTTTTAGTTCCACGAATGTGAATTTGTTGAGCGTGGTCCAGCCGATTTGGTCGTTATCAAATATCCTGCCCCGGTCAACAAGCAGGCTGTCGTCCCTATTGGATTCATACAAGACATCTGAATGTGAAGCGATTGTTGGTGCCGAATCGGTTCACTGATGTTCTTGATGCCGACGTTGTAATTAATCATTGAACAATTTCGCGAAAATGTAATGTAGTCAAACAAAAGTAAATGCATATATCGGACAATCGCTCTTTGTGGTTTAAGTCTCACTACGTATTGATTGTTTAGTTTGAGGCATTATACGGTAGGTCAGTATTGTGGTTGTTTCAACATGGAAGGTCTTGCGATTGAAGTTTCTGTTGAAATGTAATTGTAATGAAATGTTTCTCTATGATTTAAATTCGTGAATTTGTTGTGGTTCCAATTATTTCAGGTGATCGTTTTGATAAATATTAGATTTTGCCTTCTTTCCTACTTGATTGCTTGCCGTTTTGAATCAGGTTGCTTTCAGAACTGATATACTTATTATACTGATTCATATTTGATGCATGGCTTCTCGAATTGGAGCAGCAACAGCCCGTGTTATTAAAAGCACAACCCGGCGTACGATTCCAACGAAAGCAGCTCTTACTTTAACCCCAGAAGCAGTTTGTCGTGTGAAACAACTTTTACAGGTTCGGCCTGAAATGGAGGCGCTGAAAGTAAGTGACTGCGGGGTTTTATCAGTGCGATTTTCATTATGTTTTAGATCGGAGTGCGACAACGCGGATGTAATGGACTAACTTATACTTTGGATTACGCAAAAGACAAGGCCAAATTCGACGAAGAAGTTATGCAGGTAGTCTGTGCATTGCTCTTCGAGTCTATTTGTCATTTTTAGGACGGCGTGAAAGTGTGGATTGATGCAAAAGCGCAGTTATCGCTGCTTGGAACAGAAATGGATTACATAGTTTCAAAACTGAGTTCTGAATTTGTTTTTCGCAATCCCAACGTTAAAGGAACGTGTGGATGTGGTGAAAGCTTCAACGTTTAGAGATAAAACCTGTCGACCGGATCGCTAATGCTCACTATAGATTGTAGTCGATTTAACTAACTCGTTGCTGCGGTCAACGTAGTTGTTGTACATATTCTGACTAGGAAAGAAATTTTATTATTCTTAACGCTTTGTCTTTCTTTCTGCAAATGGTTTAAGCCAACATAGGAGTCATTTGAATTGTCTTTGGGTGACGGATAGGATTTTCAATTCCTCGCTTTAGCTTCTGAATAATGACGAAGGCAGAAAAGAATAAAAAGCAGGTCAAGAAGGTGTCGAAGATGCCGAACGCTATGGCTACTTTCAAATGTATTCCAGACGAGTGTAAGCTGAATAATGGGTATGTTTGATGTGGCTTCTTGGCTTGCAATTTCAATTTGCTTCCAGTGAACCCTTGAAACTAGAGTTCTTTTGGGCAACTCATATGAGCGAGGAACAAACGGCTTGGGTGTTCAATCTATTCGAGCGGAATATGCGACAAATGTACAACATGTCTCAGGATGGGTATGACCCTCATCAAAAGAAGCACGAATTGTTTGCGACCACTTCCCGCTACATTCTTGTGAAAGACATGTTCGATCAGTATTCTGCCTACTGTCATTACCGTGTTGATATGGATAACGGTTCTCCCGTTATATACTGGTGAATATTTGTATATTTGAAAAAATTGTAATCGGATCGTTTTAGTTACGAGCTACAAGTCGAATCTGCATACCAGAAGAAAGGAATTGGTGGAATTATCATTGAGCTGTTAGAAAAACTGAGTGGTCGTTCGGGAATGGAAAAAGTAGTGGCCACAGTATTCGCCTTCAATCCCAATTCGCTTGCTTTCTTCCACAAGCATGGGTATACAGCCGACGTCACGTGTCCCGACGCTGATGCCAACATTGATTACTTAATTTTAAGTAAAGCTACACCTGCTGAAGGGCAGTCGACATGAGTGATACATTTTTTTGTTTCTTTTTGTTTTAGTTTATTGTTGTGAATTTGTTTTAATTTTTCGGTGAATTTAAAGTTTGATCTCGTTCAGTACTTTATACAGCCATGAGTTAGCTCCCTCGATTCTTGAAGACTATGTTTGTATTTGATTGTTCAGTAATGACGCGTTCGAGTTCGATGATATTTACGAGCCTTATTTTGAGCTCTATAACAAATGCGTGTTGTTTGTGTGAATGAACGCGTGAGCGCGCACGCATCGTTGCTGACACAATATAAGTTTAGCGAACCGATTCGTGTGTTGCACGTGTTTTCTGGTTGCTTTTGACCTGTACGTTTGATTTCAGAATTTCTCGCTACCATGGAAAATCTTCCTGAGATTCCTGTTCCAGATCCCGGTGTAAACAACGATTTTGTTCCTGACCCGGAACCCGAACCCCGTCGGGACGTGGCGGTGGTTCCTGCTGTCGGTGGAGTTGAAGCTGAACAACTTCCTGTTGAAGAACAAATTGAAGACGAACAAGAGGAGGAGATTCCTCCAGATCCGACGTTCAGCACCAGTACCATTGAAATCTGCACTGCGCCCGGGCCATCCTCGTCTTCCGGAGTAGTTGGGTTTGGTTCTGATGTACACATGGATGGTGTACCGGCCAAGCGTGCTCGCCGCCGTACACTGGAGGCTCTGGGATATCACTTTGACCAGGAAGGCGTTCTTCGCAAAAGCGATGTAAGATCGCTTGTGTTCATTGAAGACATTTTTTTATTCGTAGGACAATGAAAAGGTCGGACGTTTACCATCGCAAGCTGCCTACGAGGAGCTGGGTGACGCCGTGACGGAAGCTGTTTTCGACATTATTAAAAGTCCACCATACAGTTTGGAGTGTATCACCGTACGCCTAACGTTTTTTGTAATTAGCTAATGACTATTTCTTTAGCTTGAACCTACAAAAGTAAGTTACTACGCGAGCCAAGGCTACAAGGATGCTGACACGCTGGTTGTCCTAGTTCATGGTACGGGAGTGGTCCGGGCGGGACAGTGGGCGCGATCTCTGATTATAAACGGTTCTTTGAACGAAGGCACTATGTTACCTATGATTGAGGAGTTTAAAAACAAGAAGGGATATGGTATGGTCCTTTTGAACTACAATGAAAGATCCGAGGTAAGATTAGGCCATTTGACATTTACAGATAATGGACTATGTATTAGCGCTGTAAGAATCCAGCTCAGAACGGATGTTTGGTGTGGAACGAACTTGCAGAGGACAAAATTGCGGCACAAAAAATTGTGATCATTGCTCATAGTTTTGGTGGCTACATAACCTTGAAAATGGTTTGTTTGTTTGTCGTCTTTTTAGAGTTGATTTTTGCTGTTTTCAGATTGAACAGTTTGACGTTGATCAGCGCATCAAGGCGGTGTGTCTCACCGACGCATCTCATGAATCGATCACTCACGTCCAAAATTGGGAGAACCCTCCAGCGTGTCGTCACTGGGTGGCCTCAATGAAGGAATTGGACGAACCTATTAACAGGCATATTGTATCAGCCGGCACCTCTACACATGAGGAAACTACACTGAAAGCGACCCAGTCCATCTACGCATTCATCGAAGAAGCTCTGAACTCTTCCCGATAGATTCATTTCACTAAATTTGCACGGTTAATTAATTTGTAAGTTGTAGTTATCATAATACTGGGATAAGATAAGATCGATGATGTCAGTGAATCCCGGGATGAAAGGCGGACGCGTTTTACGGGCGCGTCTCGTCATATCCTAGATGCAACATTCGCTGCGATGAGCATTTCTCGGAACTGTTCTTGTAAAAAACCGTTAGGCTCGTCGCATGCCCTGAGGGACGTTACGCTAATGCTTGATTTTGCTGTTACGGATTCACTCTGGAAGAGGGCGCGGCGGATTTTGATGACGGGAACGGGTTTGGGGAAATCTGGGATGAAGCTCCAGAGCAGGATTGTGATGGTCGTGAGTTTGTATTTGCGAAAACGAAAGGAGAGGTGATGCTTTCCGCGATGCTCCGACTTCGACGACTTCGTTCGTGAAACCCGGTGTGCGAGAAATGAGCAGATTGTTTCTTGCGCACTTTAAATTGGGTTACCAAGGTCAGTGCGCCCAGTTCGGATTTAATTTGTGAATTACCCATCCAAGTCGTCGTGAAATGCATACCTCTGTCGGGGAACGACGAGCCGCCAATCAGCCTAGTTCACGGGGAATCCGGGGGCGTTCCCGATGCTATCTTTGAATATTCAGATTCACAATGTTCATTGTCCTACGTCGCCACGTTTCAGCGATCTCTTCTCCCTTCAGCACGTTTGCGAACTCTTTTTTCGATGATCCACGGCTGACCCGCTAGCATGAAGTCTCAAGTGGATCATAACCGTTCACTACCGTATTTTGCGCCATTTCGCAGGATGAACAGAAATTGAAATCCGTGACGATCTCATAAATCATCGCACGTCGATATCTCGAAATGCTAATTTACGATTGCGCAGAACCAGTTGCGGAGGTTGCAGCGTTTTTTCGCCTTTTTTGGATCTCCGCAATCTACGCGCTTACTGTAATTTCTATAATTCGCACGCGCTGCGCCCGCGTGCCGTCGACCGCGGCGATTTTCGACGGATTTCGCCAATTACGGATTCGCCCTGTGCGTCTTCCTCTGCGTCTCCAGATCGCGCGATGACCACCGCCTGGCGGGTTGATTAAACGCGAAGGTTTATCGTCGTCGTCGACGATTTGATTCCACAACCGCCGCCACTTTCGCATTATTTCGGTGAGTCCGCGCGCGTTCGCTCGGGGGTCCTTATTTGAACTGGAGCAGCGAGCGCATCCAGACGGTAGAGCAACGCAGCCATCTCATCTCCTTCGCCTCGAGGCGACTTATCTGTGTCAAACCAACCGCGCGATCGAGTCGACGGATCGCCGACCGTCGACGTGACTCTTCTTTCCGGCGGCGCCGCGCGAATCCGTCGGGATTGATTCTCCCCCCTCAAGTGATTGTTTTAATGTGGTTTTTTCTGTGCTCTAGCCGTTGAGTCGAGTGCTCCTATGCGACGAGGGCGAACGAACGCTACACTATTTCAACTTTAATCAGCGTTATTTACCGCCTCTGCAGAGAGTCTCGACTACGGTATTTCTGCTGCAACACAGCTTCCGGACTCTGCCAATGAGTTTTGCTGTGGCGAGGATTGCCACGCCGATCCTCCTGCTCTTCGCAGTTATCGTCGCTTCTCAGGTGGGTTTCTTACCGTAATGCCATTGCCTCCAAAGGGTAATGCCTCCCTAAAGCAATCCATTTCACATCGCTAAAGTTTGAAAATGACGACAAACAGATCGTAATCGTCAGCTCATAAAATCACCTCCGATGGATTCGATTGCATAACATTAGGGTTAGTGTTTGTCGGGCAGTTAGGAACTAACGCGTTTGTCTCCAAGAAGTACGCGTTATGGCGGTGATTCAGCGGAATTGGTCTCGTCATTTTCAGTGTTTTTGTCTTTTCAATCATTCCAAATCACCACTTATCGATTCCACTCTCGCTGCAGTTTCTATTTTATGTGCTGAATGCAAGCGAACGAGCTTTCGACTCGGAACACGACTCAATGAGGGGCGCTTTGCTCTGAGCAAACCGAAATCGCCCATATTTGAATAAACACTTTGAGTGCAACAGTCGCACGAAACTTGTTTCGACTCTCGTATGTGACCCGCCGCATAATTACACCCCAGTGGGCCTCTTGAGGCGTTTTTGTACGCCCTCTTGCAACTCTCCTGCGGAGTAACTCTTGTGGGCGGCCAATTACCTCTTCACGCGGGTTCGGGCGGTGCGGGGACGACAGAGACGCGTGAAGGAGAGTTATTAATCTTAGCAAAACCGCAGAAATTCCGCAGAAGATGCGACGCGCATTTCTTCTTCGATTCTCGGAGGAACGCAGATGACCCAGATCGCTGTTGCGAATAACGGATTGAGACAATAAGCCGCATTGACGCGTGTGAGAACACGAATCCCAGCGTTAATTAATGAATTATCCAGCAAAGACGGATTACCGCGATCGCTATTTCAGGAATCGTCGTCATCGCAGGAACGGCCGCGAAGTCATCTGAACGGCATCAAGAGAATCCGTCTTCTCAACGCGGCTAGCGACGCCTCGCAGCTGAAGGCACCAACGACGATCGTGAATGGAGAGACGCAGAAGAGGTTCGCGGTGCCGAGGGCCGAGAATCCCTACGGTCACAACATCGCCGGAGTCCGTAGAAGGCCGCAAGCGCGTCAGCCTTCAGAAGAAGAGGTGCGTGCGCTTTCGGTTGCTTTGTCCCACTGGCGCTCGTTCACGGAAAACAATTTTGAGTCGCATTAGATCCATTTTCAAAACAAGAATCGCGCCTTCGCCTCCACTTTTCTCAAATGTCCGACGTTCTTCAGCGCTCAGCCATATTAATGTAATTAATTTCAATGATGAGACTGCGGACTGCGAAAACGAGATCCCGCCGTCGTCTAGAACAAAAATCACGGCCACTTCAGGAATTGCAATTTCAGACTTCCTACGAGAGCCCTCTGAGAACCGTGCAGATCGGCAACACGGAGAGCTTCGCGCCTCGCGCTTCCGCTCCGACTCTTTCTGCGACCAACAACGAGGAGTCTGAAGAGGAGAGGAAAGCCAGAATCGAGGTAGGTTCACAGCATGCTCTAGTGGCTTACTGTAGTCTTGTAGGCCCGATGGCGCAAACTTGGCCCTCTTGTTAAGAAGATCGGCTACCCGTACCAGCGTAGGATGCAGATTCGGAAGATCGTCGCTGCGCTGAACGACAAGAAGAGTCCGCATCCGCCGATCGCCGGCGTCCCGACTCTCGTCACCCCTTTCATTTCCGGCGAACCTCCGCGAGTGCGTTCGTATCCGCGCATCAACGGTCCGATCCTTTCGCGCATCAGCGCTGAGCACGAGCGCGCGCAGACTTCGACGGACATCGAAGGTATGTTTCTTTTCTGCTTCCTTTCTTCTATTTGGGTCAAAAAAACGATTTTCCTCTTCCTTCTTCTCTCTATCCGCGCGCTAACGCTTCTCTCGCAACAACGCTACTAATACAGTAACCCACTAAGTGGATGGATGGAGGAAGGAAGGTGGAGGCGTTCACGGCACAACCGGACAGCGGCGCACTTCGTATCTCTCGCATTGCAGAAGCGCCGGCTTGGGACAGACTGCCTGAGCGGGTGACGAGTGGACCGCCACGGGCGTACCACTCGCGCGTCGTCGCAGCGCCGAAGTATCACAAATTCACGCACAAACTGTCGCATCGGCCGCGGATTCGGATACGACGTCCAGGTACGCTGGTGGACAGCGACGTTGGACAACAGCGATGCTACCGCCGCCACTAACCTAACGTGCTTCAAGCAAGAGTTTAGGGGACCCCGTGGCGCGCGGAGATCAGACGGCCAAGTCGCAGCCTCTGGCGCTCCCCGAGTTGACACCTCTGCGACCGGTGGGTGGAGGAGGAAGAAGTCGGTTCGGAGGGAGAAATCGATTCGTTGAGTCGAGTTTTCCGCAAATGCTTTCGCCTTCTGAAATGGCTTCTATGACTTCTGCTTCGCGGCATCGAGTTCGTTTGCCCGAACCTCAACCAGGTAGACCGAAGGGAAGAGGAAAATCGGGGCTTTTGTACATTCTAAAATCCAGAACTTGAAGAGCTCCGTGCTGATTCAAATTCTCTTTTTCTCTCGCTTTTTGCAGGAACTCTAATGCTGAAATTCAGTTGAAAGTTGTTTCTAACACGAGCTAATCTGATGCTTTAGTTCCTACATCGGAATCCTTCGAGACGCCGTCGCCTTTCGGCGACAAACTTTCCACTTTTGAGCCGGAATCTCCATCGGAAGCGCCGTCGGGAGGCGACAGTGGATCGGGGTCGGCTTTCGGACTTGGAGAAGAAGCGACTTTCCCTCCAGGATTTGGCGAAAACTTTGGAATCAACGGGATGAACGTCGTGTTTCCGGGGCAGAGCCCCTCGGAGACAACGCAAGAGACGACAACGGAAGCCACGACCACCACAACGACCACTGAGAGGTAGATTCTCATCGAACGACTCTCTAGCATCAACGCTGTTCAGGTCGACTACAATTCGCCTCACGAGGCCGACGCTTCCTCCAACCCCGGAACCCGATGGCCCTCTCGTGATTCCCCAGAACTCGGGACTCCGAGCTGTGGCGCCTCCATCAGAATTCGTCGGCGGATTCGGAAGTGGAGGCGGCGGAGGGCCCTTTGGCAGTGGAGGAGGCGGCTTCGGAGGCGCTGGCAACTTTGGACCTGAAAGCGGAGATCTGAATCTCGGCGGAGGAGGTGGATTCGGACCTGGCGGCGGTGGCGGCGGCGGTCACGGCTATGGAAACGGAGGAGGAGGAGGTGGACCCTCGGAGGCGAACTCTATCGAAGACCTCTACACGGGAGAATCTGCGTTGACTGCAAACCGCAACGGACCCAGCGGCGATGGTTATGGACCTCCGACCTTTCCAGGCGCGGGCGTTCCTCCTCCCGTGCCGGCGATCAACTACGGCGGAGCGGCCGCCGGAATCCCACCTTACGCGATCCCCGCGACGACACAGAATCCGCCTTCAACCGTCCGTCCTTCGGCGTTGCTGAACGTCCTTTCAAAAGCGGATATGGGATTCAACCAGGCGATCACCCACTTCGAGCAGGGCTCCCCCATAGAGACGGCGGCCATCGACATCCTCGAAGTCGCGCTCGGGTCGCAGAAACTTGACAGCCAGGCGAAGCTCCTCGGACACGTGGATCGCGCCTTCGGTCTCGACAATCTGCAGCGTCTTCAGAGATGGGCGAACACAGCCGGAGCTCTCGATCTCTTTAAGGACAACGTAAGTATCAGACCTAAAAAGCACCAAATCGCCGCGCTTTTCAGTTCGTCAAATTCTTGAAAAACTACCGACCGCCACAGACCGCAACGCTACCTCCGCAAGTGGAGAGCTTCTTCACAAATCCAAACGGATAAGATTTGAAATTATTTCTTGTTTCAATTGCCGAAAATTGCTCAGTTCTCATTCCTCAATGCCATTGTACCTATAAGTTATTGCCGAAGTCGTGAAAGTTGATGTATATTGTGATGACGCGTAGAATTTCCTAGAGTTTCCTATTTATGATCTATGTAGATGAGTTCTGTCCGCGTGCTGTGCTGTGATCGTAATAATTGTGAAATGCAAATATAGAAAATCATCTATGAATTCCGGTAACAATCAACAATCAACAACGACAAACCGTAACAACCGCATTTCACTTGACTTTGAAATAACCAACACTCCGCTTTGGAGCAACGAAGATGACGCTAAAAAGTGTGTGCTTCGGGATTTTGCTCGCGATATCCATAATCGCTCGGTCAACATCTTTCGGTGTTGTCTTCTCGCTCAGCGTCATTTCCAGTAGGCAAAGAGCATGGTCCATGAGCAATGGCTTCACCTTCTGAACGTATTCTTGACAATCTTCAGTTGCGGCATCGAAAACCGTGTAACTAAACAATTAAAGTAAGCAATCCGCCTGTCATTAGAAATCAAAATTACTTTATACACGATTCTCCTGTTGCACTTTCTATTGGTGGCGATGGCGCAAGCATAACATTCTTTTTGTGCCTGTCCAGTAGTGATGACAGCGGCCTCAAAGAACTAGTGTGTTCAATTCTCAACAGGTCACTAAACGATGTTAAAATTCGTTTAAAAGCCATACCGTAGCTTACTTGTAATCGTACGTTTCGCCGTCAAGTTCAACCTCAGCTGGTTTCATATTCGCAGAACACTTCACGCAGTGAGCAACCTTCTGCGCCCCTTCCTTCATGCAAGAACAACCTTTAACGATACAGTCGACTCCCAATGCATGCGAGCATGAGCTGCATTTTGGCTTTTTCACTGCTGTGACTGTGGCCTCAACAGCAACATCCTGTTTGGCCTTCTTTGATGCAGGGCCCCCGTTCTTTTCCGACTTAGTTTGAACTTCCTGTGATAATCTGTTTTCGTCCATCCACACTCCGTAGTTCCAACCGAGGTTAATATTGCCGAATGAGGCGGCTTTTTCCAATTTCAACTTGAGAAGCCGCATCGCGTTCCACGCGTCTTCCACCGAACAATGACCGTGCGTTCCCTGCACGTTTTCTCCGAGAAATGTGTAACATAGATTTCGCAATGAAGTACGCCTGTGCTCGTTTCCTGTGAGATTGTAGATTAGTGCTACATCAATACAGAAGCTGAAAGCGCATTATATGCCCAGTTGTACGGAAACAAAACCGAAACGTACGGGTGTGACAAATGCAAGCTTCTAAGATCAAATTCTAGCGAATGACCAACTAGAATGGCGTCTGGCGGTAGAAGATTCGCGAGGGCTTTTTGAACATCGCTTAGCGTCACTGTTACATCCTTCATCATTGCGTGCGTGATTCCGCTAAACTTTGTAACGTAATCGGTAATCGTCCTGGAAGGCTTAACGAGCGTGTCAAGTACAACTTTGCCTGCCTCGTCAATCTAAAAAGGTGTGAAAATAAAACAAAGATTACGAGCAACATACAAGTGATATGCGAGTCAGCTCCGACTGGCCTCCTTCAGTGACGCACATTTCACAATCCAATGCGTATAGCGGAGAACTTTCTGACAGTTTCTTGTACTTTTCTTTTGAGGGCAAAATTGGAATCCCATCCATGTCGGCGTAGTTTGGGAAGGGATAGTGGAAGCTAATGTTCTGGTCTATGGAATTGACCAATTTGAGTTTCAGTGCGTCACCACGGCCGAATCCCATCTCGACTTGTTTTCTGACTTCCGGATTAGAGACGAAATGCTCTTGAAGCTCTAGTATGGGGGACATGGGAACTGAGCACAGCGCATCCCAGAAGCTCGCGCGATCGTGCAGCTTTGCGTCAAGAATGATCCATTCCCTGTCAAAGAACTTGTGGGTTTCTGACTTCCCTCCGTCAAGAACCTGAAAAGAAGCGTGTGAATAAATCCAACTTCTGATTCTTACAATGTGTTTATCCGCGCAGTTCACCCGGAGGAAAACATTCTGGACAATCGCCGACTTCGCCCCGAAGTTGCACCAGATTGGCTTACGATTGAGCCGTGCAGTTGATTGTGAAGCAGATCAGCAATGTCTGAAAGCGATTCTCGTGCTAGAACGAGAAGTACGAGGTGACAGCTGACTTACCTCGGTGGCAAATCTTCCTCCCTCCCAGTTTATCCAAACGGAAAACGAGTCTCGGTGAATGTTTAGAGACTTTAGTTTCACGCATTCGCTTCGCCATGGCGGGATCTAGAAACATAGCTCTTCAAAACAACTTCTGAATGTACGTCGAGCGTTCTGAGGTCCTCCTCACCTTCGCAAAGTGTTTGCAGCGCCTCTTTTTCAATCTCCTTTCCGAGTTCTCCGCCGCTGATCAGCTGGAATTCGTGATACCTTTGCCTGAGCCGCTTCAGGCGACGTTTCTCTCGTTTCTCTGAGGTGCTCGATGAAGTAGGATCCACAGGAGGACGCATAAATACAAAGCTGCGGTGTTCAGCGGTTTCGCACTTCGATTCGAAATTTACGTCCACAGTTCCCTCTCATTCCTGTGCAGGCTGTAGCGCCAAGACCAACATCTTCGCTTGTACTAGCGAATCTTTCCGGCAGAGTAAGATAGTTGAGCAAATGCAAATGAAGTCGATTAGGACACAGCGTTTCGTAGCAAACGTTGCTTCTGTACAGAGCCAAATACCGTGTACCGTACTGTTCCGTCGTCTCTGAGGACGTGAACGCAAAAGAACGACGCAACAATCGCAATTAAGCGCGTTCCTGGCGCAACATTGCGTTGCGGAGTTGGAGATTAGCACGTAGCCCTTCAATCATGACCTCCTTTCTTCGGTGACCCATGCGAGTGACATTTTGTTTTCGAGGGCCACGCACAATGCACTCACCGCCTACTGTGACTTGGCCCCTCCCGTGCCTGCATAAAAACACGTAGGTAGCAGAGGGATTCACAGATAACGATCGTCCTTAACCTTTGCTTGTGTGGATTTGCTTCTCCATGCGGCGGCGCCTCCTTCGACTGCAGACGGAACGGATGCAAATGGCCATCAATCTCGCGTTCGATTTCATTCGAATCACCACTGATTCCTTTCCGCTGCTCGAGCGTGTCTTTCAGCGCTAATCCGACGATTCCGCGCTTTTTGTGCGCTCCTCTTCTGCTCCACATGTCCGCTCTACCGTAATTGATCCCCGAGCAAATAGAAGTTGTATTATAACACTTTGACACAGATTGCGTTTGCGCTTTTGCATTCGGAGTTATGGGATGAGCGAGTGGGTGAAAAAGATCCGATTATTGCGGTGCGCGACGGATTTATGGGCTAACTGATTTGATTTTGATGGGGAAGCGACGACTGGAAGGATATGCAGATTCCTAAAGCGTGAGCAACACGCTCCAATGTCCGGTTCGATGTGTCGGCGCGCGAGCGGCGCTTAACCCCATCCTCCTGTGGTCAGGTTCGAGCCGAGCTTTCCTTTCTTCCGATTAGTCGACCAGCGGGCTCAAGCTACGCGCGTCTAACGCATATGCCCTCTGCGTGGAAATTAGTCGCTGCGAAAGATCTCCGAAACAGTTGAGTCAGGCGACTCCTCCTCCTTCGCTTTCTCCTTCAAACCGCGTGTGCGCGGAACGAAATTGAGCGGATATCGAAATCGATCATTTCAGGATCGTCGACGCCCTAAGTCGCGCGCGCTTTCTGTTCTCCGCCGAAGAAGGCGCAGAGAACCGACGACCGAAGCAGCGACGCTATGAAGTCATTCGGCTTCTACATCTCCCGCCACGTCCAACTCTTCTTCCACGACCTCGGCCTCTTCGTCTGCAAGTGAGTTATCGCCCTCTTACCCCTTAGTCCACCCGCACCTCTGTTTTCACCCTTTGTTCCACTCTCTTTTCACTTTCGACGCCACATTTTCGACGCAATTGTCGCGTGCTTATCTCCTTCGGACGCCACATTAGTGTCTCGGTGCGTAAAAACGTACGGCGAATGCTCCGTTGTCCATTGTCGGTCATTTGGAGCTGGTTTTTACGTCACGTTCTTGCTGAACAATCAAATTAGTCAATATATTCAAATTAAGCTCAAAAGTTGTCTTCCTTCATCCAAAATCGCTTTCTCGAGTCGAAAATTCTCCTCTTTGAAGACTTTGTTGTTCTTTCACTCATTTCTGCACGTTTCGCGCGCCTAGCTGAATAGCTGCTGACCAAATTGAAAGCATCGTCGCTTTGCGCTTTCAAACCACTCATTCGATCCCCGAGCTGCATCCCCACGACATTCACCGTCCGCGTGGATTACCACCGAAAGCGAACATCCATTCATCCACTTAATCTTCCTCCGTCGTCACGAATCTCGTTCCCCGACTACATACCGTAAACCTAACCTTGTCGCATTGTCACCGCCGACGACAATGAAACATCGGTCGACGGGTGCAGCAGACGCTGAAGACGACTCGAGAGCGAAAGTTTCACGCGGATCAATCCTGTTCTTCCTGTGCTCACTGACCGGTTGTCGTCGGAGTTCCTTTCTCCGCGCGAGCGCGCACATTACATGACGAAACAGATTAGAACTCCACTCTCTCTCTCTCTCTCCCTCGCACACACAGGAATTCAATAAGCACTTATCAACCACTCAACTCTATCTTTGGAAATCAAGTGAACTACCGTACTCAGCTACAAAACATTGCATTTCAGGCATGCATTCGCTTTCTTCGTGATTCCTATCATCATTACGGTGGTCAGCGCAGTTGGTCTGCTCAGATTCACTGAGGAGAATAGGATATGGTACCTCTACAGTCCGTCCAGCGCCCCTTCGCACTTCGAACATGCCGTGGCAAACGAATTCTTCCAAGACCGCGGTGGAAAGTTCTGGCTCGAGGTTGGTTTGTTAAAAAGAAGCGTTTATTCGGTGGTTTCAATGCGAGTCAACGCTGCAACGCTGTTTGACCCAAAATGTAGAGAAGCGGTCGCCGCGCAACTTTCCGCCCAAAACTTTCAATTTGTGGACCCCGCAGCTGACTGAGGAAGTCAATCTCTTCTGGGCAAAATCTAGCAAATCGCAAAACGAGCTTTGCTGGAAGCCCGTTTTGGTCGTTCCCGACAGATGCGACCGATCAGTCACTTCCATTAGTGTTGTTCCTTCGCATCAGATTGCGTATGATCTTCTCCTTCAACAACAACAAGTCCGAACTGGAACGCGCGCTAACGTGTGGTCACTACGAGCGCGATTCTTCCCGGATGCGCCACAGCGATCGGAGCAATTAGGGATGCGCGCGCGCGAGCCGAAAACGAACGGGAAAATAGTTATCTGAAGCCGGCGCTTTCAGGTCGCTATAACCGCCCATGACACTGAGAATCTCCTGCGCGAGAACTACCTCGAGGAGGTCGAGGGCATCTCCAACTACCTCAACTACAACTTTTCCGTTCCGTGCTCCCTCTCCCCGTTGGGTCAATGCACGTTCGGTCAGCTGTGCACGGGCCCTGCAACGACAACCAGGTACGCGAAATCGCGCGGGAAACGTGGAAATCGGAGGATTCAGATCATTCCGATGTTCCGACTGATCTACCGGAATGTGACACAGCGACTGCATCCCAACTTCCGGCTCACGTACCCCACGATGCACCTCTACAACGACGAATACTACGTCGGAGAGCATTTCTCGGGGGTGGATGTCGACCAAAGCCAGAGGATCGAGGCGATCCGAGTCATCGTCCTCTACTTCCGCACCGACAAGCAGAACGAAATGATCGCGGAGACGCTCGGCAGGTGGGAGAAGGAGGTTCTCTCCTTCGTCAACCGCTTCGAGAACAAATATGTCAACGTCACTGCATCGAGCGATGGAATCGTCTCCCACGAAGTCCGACGCAACGGAATGTCCTGCGTACCGTACTTCAGTCTTACGATCGTCTTCGTTTTCTCGTTCATCTTTGTGACGAGCCGAAGCAAGCGCGATCCTGACTTCAGCGTCGTCGACATGTTCTTCGTGGCGCTCTTCGGAACGATGGGACCTCTGATGGCGGTCGGCACGACGTGAGCAATTCCATCGATTTCAATTCTTGAATCTCGCGCTTCTATTTCAGATTCGGATTGATGTTGCTGATCGGACTGCCGTTCAACTCGATCACCCTTGTGATGCCCTTCCTGGTCATCGGCGTTGGCTGTGACGACGTCTTCATCATTCAGCACGCTTGGCGGAAGACGAATCGAAAGGATTCGCTGGAAACCAGAATCGGTCAGTTCAACGCCGCCTTCTAGAAGTGAAAATAAAAATTTCAGCGGAAACGATGGAGGAAGCGGGTCCTTCGATCACTCTCACCTCGCTCACCAACGGACTCAGTTTCGCCGTTGGGGCGTTCGCCTCGACGCCCGCGATCCGACTTTTCTGCATTTACACCGCCGTTGGAGTCCTCATCGACTTCATCTACCAGGTAATTAATGAAATTCCCTCAAAAAGCTACAAAATCATTTTAGTTAACGTTTTTCGTTGCCGCTACCGTGTTCGAAGGCCGCCGACTGACCAGCAAAGCGAAGATCTACCCTAACAAGCAGTCGCAAGTCGCGCTGGAAGACGTTGAAGTCGTTTCCAAACCTGGAGCGCACAACGGAATCGTCTCCAAGTACTGCAGACTTCTGAAAATGTGGCAGGTGGGCAGCTCGTCTTGTTTGCGGCCTAAAACGACCGTTTCAGACGAAAGTGATCGTCGGGATCACGATTGTCATCTACTGGTACTTCTCGATTCAAGGCTGTCTGACGATGGAGATTCGCATGGATTCTACCAACCTGATTCTCTCCGATTCGCCCCTCAAGACGACCGCGTGGATCTACGAAAACTACCTGTGGCGTCAGGGCACCCTCGTGTTCGCGTTCGTCAACACACCACCCGATCTCTCCGACCAGGACAACCAACAGGAGATGCTTGATATGGTCGATAACTTTGAGACCCTCGACAAGTCCATGGGAAAGAATTCGACGACCTTCTGGTTGCGAAACTTCCTCACGAAGGGACTTCTGGACCTGGACGACAGGGCGAGTTTCTACCCGAACCTCGAAACGTGGCTGCAGGATTACGACAACGGCGGCGGGCGGTGGAACGAAATGGTGCGCCTGAAGCGCGAGAACGGATCGGTAACCGGCATCGAGAAGTTTATGTTCTCAACCGGTTCCGTGATGAAGCAAGGCTCCTGGAATGAACGCGCACAGCTACAGGGTGACTGGAGGAAGCTCGCAGGAGAATACGATCGCTACAACGTTACGGTTTTCCAGGTGAGTTCTTCATCCGCCGAATCGAGGTCAATTTCTCGTTTTCAGTCCTACAGCTTCTATGTCGATCAGCTGGGCTCGATTGGCTCGACTACGATTAGCACAGTAATCGGGGCACTGGGGACGATGGCGATCGCCTGTCTCTGTCTGATTCCCAGCTACACGTCGATAGCCTCGAGCACGACGGCAATGGTCTCTATTAATGTCGGCGTATTTGGTCTTCTCTCGCAATGGGGCGTCTCGCTCGACCCGATCACCATGTGCACAACTTTGATGGCTATCGGATTTTCCGTGGATTACACCGCCCATATCAGTTACCACTACTACCGTAATCCGAGCTCGTGGCCAAGCGACGTCCGACTCGCCGACGCGTTGAGGTAAGTCCGCGGCTCTTCTCCGTTCCTACCCCGATTTAGGGCGATCGGCTGGCCGATGATTCAAGCGGGTATCTCCACGATTCTGTCCATATCGCCACTTATACTTATCGACTCATACATGGTTGCGGTATTTATAAAGACCACCGTGCTCGTGATAGGACTCGGTCTGATCCACGGGATCCTTTTTCTTCCCATGCTCTTGCTCACCGCCAATCCGACGTCGAAAGGTGCGAAATCAAAGCCGCCTCAGGCCGATCCCGTGCCCGAGAAAAAGTTCATAACGATAGAGGAGACGGCGGAACAGAAACCAGTCGCCGAACGGGTACTTTCGGAACCTTTGTCCATCGAATCTCAGAAGTCAGCGCTCGCCGCCACCAACTCTCTCTGAGCCGAGGAGAGAAAGCTTAACGAAGATTAGTTGTGTTTGTACAAAGTCAGCTTGTTCGCCTCGTTTTAGAATCCTAATTAAAATAAATTAAATGTATTTTCTTTTCTGCGCCTTCGATTTGTACTTACAGAGGAGAGGAAAGACTGCATGGCAATCTATTTACAGCATTGAGGAAGGGGAAGGGGGAGGAGAATGCAGTACCTGTGTTGGTGGGGAAATAGAAACAACCGTAAGCAAGTGAATAGCGATGCATTCATGGATAGAGTTAGCACCGAGATTTACGTTTAAAATCCATGAATTGTCGCGTCAACTCATCATCACACGCGGACTCTTCTTGTGGAGTTGCGGCAAGATTCGATCAAAGCGATTATCGGGGAAGACGGTCAGTAGAAGCCTCTCGAGCAGCACGTACAGAAGTCGACGATTGAGTTTGCGATTCTGCAATGCTTCGAAAACCGTCAGAACGCCGTTGTTGGTGGTCGACGCGCCCATTAGCATCCTCAGCTGTTCGGGCAAGGCGCTGAGCATCATCGCGCGAGCGAAAATACGCGTCAGCATCGAGATTCCCCGCGGCCGCTCCACTGAATCGGGTGCCAGCTGACCCCCC
Source organism: Steinernema feltiae (assembly GCA_007213375.1). Lineage (NCBI taxonomy): Eukaryota > Metazoa > Nematoda > Chromadorea > Rhabditida > Steinernematidae > Steinernema > Steinernema feltiae. The sequence goes on from MQUG01000172.1 coordinate 27,375, forward strand.
GGCCACATGGAATTCCGGAAGGCAAGGATGTATTGAGCGACTTGTTCCTCGGAAGTCAACCACTCAACTAAATCCACGATCTTCTTGTTGATCGACGAACCAAGCGTTGCGGTTACGGTAGTTCGCATTACGGTCGTCAATTGTCTGCGAAAAAACTGCGTTTCACCACGCATGAACACTTCGTCGACAAAGAGCATCAGAACGCGTACCGGAATGTTGTCGGCGGATTCCTAAACCGAAAGTAGAACACCTTTCACGGCTGGACAAACTCGCCTGGTCAGAGATCTGAGCAGCGACGCGGTCGGAGTCCTCGTTGAGGGAGCGGTTACTATTCGAGTTCTAAAAAACGAGTTCAAACACCGAAGACCTTCGCGCTTACCTTCATGAGCACTTGATTGGCGGCTCTGTTTAGTCCATTGACACCTTTCGAAACGCCGTCGAAAACTTGGTCGGGAACAGCGGTAACCGCTGAGCCGAATGCCTTCACGCCATCGAACATCGCGTTCATCACCTTCTTGTGGATGCCTTCGCGTGAGCCCACATACTGACGTTGACTCAAAAAGTCAACGACTACGGATTCCAGCTCTGGAGTGGACTTTAGGATGTTCGGGTTTACCAATGCGGTCATGTAATGATTTAGTGCGAGCGTTCTCTTCTCGAGGAACCCTTGTTCCAGATTGTTGAAGGTCTTCTTTCCCGGAAAACTGATGCTAGCGAGATGAGGGAACTGAAATCATTGACTTTTGATAAAAGTGCAACTCAAATACCTTGGCAAGAATAAGGCCGTTCAAAGTGTGAAAGTCGGAATATCTTCTGATGACATTCCAATTCGAAGAACTCGTTCCGTTTTTCTTCGTCACTCTGACGTTGTAGAGCGCAAAGGTTTGCTTTCCTTGCTGCCCAATTCCGAGTGTATCAATGGAAACAGACATGGTGGCTTCGCCGGACAACGAACTGGAACTGGAAGAAGGCAGTATGTTGAACTACAATAAAACAACTGCTTTAGGTTGAACAAGGTGTTGCAGCCAAACCGATGATGAATAACTCAGATCGACACTTCGAGAGGATTGACTGATGTTGTCTTCGTCAGTTCCGCTCTCATATTCGTCTCCTAAAATTCCCAACGATGCCAGCATGTCGATGTAGCCTGGGTCCTTCTTGAAGGCGGGGTAGAATCGTTCGTCCGCATTCAGAATGTTCATCACCTGAAACGATTCTTCACGTTTGGATTCCACACCCAACCAACTAACTTCATTCTGAATTTGATCGAACCACTGATCGTAGGACTCGTCGTTTCTCATCGTTGCCAGGAATTTGTTGATTATGACGTCGTCGATGGAAACCCTTGTGACAGCTTCTTGGGAGAGATACTGATGATACATAAACACTGCGGCTTCCTTGATGGTCTCGTACACCTCAGAGTCGATTGTTTCGCCGTTCGTCAAACCGCGCAGCTGGTGTTCCACGGAAACTTTGAATCCCTGAATATTGATAACGGTCATCTGCTCAATTCTCTCTTTTATTATCACCTCGATGGCCAAATAGCAATCTATGTAGCTCTGACCTCCGTTGACGGCAAGAAAGTCAATAAAGTACCGGACAGCTTGGTTGTTTGTCAGCACCACGACGATTGGTAGCTGAACGAGTTGCGCTGCAAGGCCATCATCGCGCATGAGACTTCCCTCCCGGGGACTGTAAGCCGAAGAAGAACTCAATCTCTGCATTCTCCGCTTGATGACGTTCTCGAGGTGCTCAAGACTTCCCAGCTGTTGCTTACCGAGAGCCGCCTCGTCTCCACCGGAATCACGACCCCGAATTGCGCACATTTCCTCTTGGAGAGCTTCGAGCAGAGCCTCTAGTTCGTGGCAGCTCTTGCTCAGTTCGACCATCGTGATAAAGTCGTCCGTGCTGAGCGACACGCTGCTCAACAGCCATACAATTATGTGGTTCAGGTAGTCAGGGTCGGAAAATTTCTCGAGCAGCGGCATCATCACCTTCCTAACAATGATTTCCCGCATGATAAAGCGCAGAGGGCGAGAACGGAAGTCTTCAGAAGGCATCAGGAGATAGAGGAGTATGTCACAGATGTCGTGAAGATATGCTGCAACGGGAAATTCTAAATTCTACAGGACTTCACTCAGTGCCACGAACCATTCTCATATTGAGGCGTTGTGGAAACCAAATCGCGACAGTATGTCTTCTCCATCTCCAACTCCAAGTCAAAGAAGTCAGATTCCAGGTCCTCCTCCGTCTTGTCGCCTTCTTTCCGTAACAAACAGCGCTCCTTCGCCTTGCGATAGAGGCGCAGATGCGACGCAAAATCGTCCATTATGTCGTGAGTGAGAAGAGGGACCCAATCCACTTTTTGCATCCTAAACTCGAACAATGAGAATTCTCCCTAGCACTGACACTCACGAGTGGCTCAAACGCCCAATGGTTCGTCGCGATGTACGCATTAGACTCTCCTTGAAGAGTTGATCGTTCGAAACCTGTGAATACCACGTTTCCACGAAATCTCGCATGACCAATCCGAGAACCTAAAGGTTAATCCGTGAAATCCAGCCGAACTTCATTCAAAACCAACTTCCTCGAGAATCGGGTCAACCAGAGAAGACTTCGTCATTGAGTGCGTTTGCTCGTACGCTGACTTATCAGTGAATCTCTCGCGGTTTGAAATGAATTCCTGGATTCCGTGAGCAAAGATATGTTCCTCAGCGATTTTCGCAAACTCCTTCCGCATGAATGCCGCCTTCTCCTTTGAGGTTTTCAGCATCACGAAGACGAATCTGGAGGAAACCGTCATTTTCACGGCTGGGACAAACTCACCCGATGATGAAGCATATCGCACATGTGAAGCCGACAAAGATACCGTGGAATCCGAAGCTGACGACAAAGAGAACGACACCGAGCGACGCGTAGAACTTCCACGAGCCCGTGAAAGTCGCCATATCAAGTTTGCGACATCTGAAGTGAGACGACCACGAATACCACAGCTGAATGCGCATCGTGAGGAAGATCGATGAGGCAAATTAAGTGATCGGTCTCGATTCGACTATCATGTGTTGTATGTTCGTATGTACTGTACAACAAAGAAAAGTTTGGATTTCTTCTGGCTTTGGTGCTGTTTTCATTGAGTCCTTGATGTGCGTTCAGGCGTTTGGCAGTTAGCGAAAAATGCAAAAACACAAAATGGAGCTTGTTTCAGTTGCTGAGAAGTGAAATCCGCGATTTGCTTTGTCGTTTTCTTTAATTTCTATCGTTTGCAGATGTTTGCTAGCCTATCGAGGTTGGCAGGAGGCATACCTAGATTACTGAAGGGCGCCTCGAATCCCTCCATTACCCACTCGATCACTCCAATTGTTGCTGCGGGCCTTCAGTCCACTTCATGGCTTCACACATCATCCATGACTTTGCGTGAAAGTATCCTCCAGGTTTTGATTTCGATGATTTTTATTGCTTTTAAATTGGTTTGTTCAAGTTCATCCACTACCGAAATGGTCCTCCAAAACGCCGAAGTCGCAGTAGAGACAAGAGTGTTATCAGCGGATTTAACCACTTCAAAGGAATCGTATTGAAAAGTAGGTCGTGGAGTAATTTGTAGTATGTCATGTCGTTTGTTTAGCTGTGATTCGGCATCCCAAGAAGCCCAATTCGGGAAATCGCAAATGTGCGATTGTTAGACTAAGCACGGGTGCCGAAGTATGCGCCTACATTCCCGGCGAGGGTCATAATCTTCAAGAGCACAGTCAGGTATGTCCGCAGAGTTATGATATGCGCTATATCGCTTGTTTAGGTTCTTGTGAAAGGAGGTAGACGAAGAGATCTTATTTCCGTTAAGGCCAACGTGATCCGCGGAAAATTCGATTGTGCACCCGCGAAAAAGGCAGCGAAAAAATAGGACGTTTATTGTTGTATATAATCGTTGTTGTTAGCGTTTCAAGAATTTATGATGGAAAGGTGGAACGCAGTGTTCTTTTGAGCCAGTGACGTGTGCATTGCAAAATTTAGTTCTTCAGCTTCAAATGTGATTCGGGAAGTGTACCACCTTTCGAGATGGATGGAAAACAGCTTATAATGACGTTGCGCTGGTGGGCTCTTTATTGGAGTAATTTTGTTCATAACCGTATTACTCGTACTCTTGCCGCGTCTTCTCTGACATACAAAATTTAAGTCGACACCTTTTTGAGAGTCGAAAACCGGTCGCCCAGCCCATTCAATAAATGAACTGATAACCGTCGCTCTCGTCATCTATCCCACTATTCTTTTTAGTGTTCCTCTAAAGCGCCCTCGAGCTTTTTCTACTAACGAAACGCGTTTCAGTCATTTGAATTCGGTTTTCAGAATACAATTTATGCTCAACATAACAACTGAAACCAAGGTGGAAATGCGAAGAGGAAAACATACCATCAAAAATATAAAAATAACAACGTGAGTAACATTTTAGTTTAATTGTCCCCGCCAGCAATTTGCTGGGTATCGGCAATACCGCTAGGAGATCCAGCCTTCAACTTCATAGCTATTTCAGGACGGATTTTGAGGGGCTTCGGTTCTTCCCATGGGAAACCTTCGTGGCCGAAGTGACCATTCTTTGCTGTCTGCTGATAGATCGGGCGCTTCAAATCAAGTTCCTTGATCAAAACGCCGGGGCGCAAGTCAAAATTGTCGGTGACAATCTGGAGAAGTTCAGGCTCCGTCAGAGGGCTGCTACCATAAGGAATGACGGTGATCGAAAGCGGATGGGCAATGCCGATTCCGTAGGAAACCTAATGATCACGATTACTGTATGCGTCACCAAACTCACAAAACAAACCTGAACAAGACAGCGACGGCAAACTCCAGCCTTCACCAGAGACTTGGCAACCCATCGTGCACCGTACGCTCCAGACCGATCAACTTTGGTAGGATCCTTTCCAGAGAAAGCGCCACCGCCATGGGCGCCCCATCCACCGTAGGTGTCAACAATAATTTTGCGTCCGGTCAAACCAGCATCATTCTGGGGTCCACCACTAATGAAAGTTCCACAGGGGTTCAAGTAGACCTTTGTTTCGTCATCCAACAGATGGGCTGGAATAACGCCCTTCACAACATAGTTCAGGAGGTCATCTCGAACTTGGTCCAAGGTGAACTCGTCACTGTGTTGCGCTGAGATAAGTACGGTGTGCACACGTACAGGGACAGCAGCTCCGCCTTCAAATTTGTACTCGACAGTAACCTAGAACTCAACCAATTACTCACAAAATAAACAAACCAAATATAAAATTACCTGCGACTTGGAGTCAGGGCGTGCCCATTTCAACACTTCCTTGCGGCGCAGCTCGTGAAGACGAGCCATCAGTTGATGAGCCAGCAGCAGTGAAAGTGGCATGGCTTCCTCTGTTTCATCGGTGGCATATCCAAACATGAGTCCTTGATCGCCGGCACCAACATCTTCGTCCGAACGGTTTACGTGAACTCCGGCGGCAATTTCTGGTGCTTGTTGCTCCAAAGCGATGAGAACATTGCATGCCCTATGGTCCATTCCCTTGCGCGAATCGTCGAAACCAATCTTGTGGACAACCGATCGCACAAGAGTTTGGTAGTCGACTACAGCCTTGCTCGTGATTTCTCCACAGAGCAAGATCATTCCCGTCTTCGTAACCGTTTCTGAATTTCACTGTGACTCATTTTTCAGAAAAAATTAACATACCGCAAGCAACTTTGGCATTCGGATCAACTGCAAGATGAGCGTCAAGGACCGAATCAGAGATGATGTCACACATTTTGTCCGGGTGACCCTCGCTGACCGATTCGCTCGTGAACAGGAAGCTCTTCGTGTCATGGACAACATGACTTCCACCGTGAGCCAAGACAAGGCCTACAAAAATTCGCTATACTACTTGTTTACGAAGAACGGGACTATCGATTATCCCCTCAGAAGAAAAGCGTCATGCCAACGAAAAACAACTCGCTCACAAGCGATAATAACTTTTTTGGCCTAAATATAGCGCAATTCTTCTGTTTTCCTACTGTTCAAAAAGAAATCAAAATTGCGCGAAGCCCAGCAAGACCAATTTCAATTAATTTACGATCTTAGACCAAAAGTTCCCCGAACACTTTCTTTACTAACCATTTTCACGAGCCTCAACATTGTGGCCGTTTTCAGATGTCATTTTCTCTTTTGAGTTCCTCTTCGAGCAAAACCTGCAATTGTTTTACTGTTAGTTAGTTTCTTTTGGACTCGTGCTTCACAAGATATCTACGAACGTCACACCCAGGGAAAGGGTAGGGCACCCTGACTGAGCAGCGTCGAAAAATCCACGGAGTCAACGTGGGCGGAGTCAATAGTGAGGCAACGCGGTTTGGGGCCGCGCTTGTCTCAAAGCGCAAACGGAATATTCGAAATTCAAATTTTGGAGATGTCTCGTAAACCTCGCGAGTTCGTTGCTCAACAATTATTCCATGCAACTGTCCTCGAAATTCAATTGTCGAAGCACCTCCACCTCGTATCGGTCAACTTCTGAACAGCTCCGGGCTGTGCCGTACCATTACAGCCACTATACATCGTGTCCTGAAATTTCGTTCAGCAAATCGAATGAGAGTTTAAGCCTAATAATAAAAAATATTTGTTGCATCGCTACACCGTAGCATTGGAAGGCTTGATAGAGGCGTTTCTAAACTTACAGTTTAAAGTTGTTAGATTAAAAAGTTTTAAAAAAACTGTTAGATTGTTAAAACTTAAAAACGTTTCTAAACTGTTACAACACCGTAGAGTCGGTGTTGTGATTTCTGATTGAAGGGTATTTCAAGCTTACAAGTTTGTAGTTTGTTAATAGGCAATATACACATTACGCTGTATCGTAGGCGAGCGCCCAAACGTTGCGGCGCTGAAGTTGTTCGCGCGATTATCAGCTACATTTGCCTGTTCTTTGCGAAGTGACCAGCAAAACTGCACACAGAACGTCGAACTGCTCAACTTCACCTATTAGTTCAACAGAAAACAGAATACAGAAACGCAAACACCCACGTACAGAAAGCAAAAACTAGAATGACGAAGAGTTGCGTCGATTTCAACGAATGTACACTTGTTGAATGAAAATTGCGGTCATCAAATTTCTGATTTTGAAACATTGATTCTAATCATCTGATCTGAAACGCTAAAGCAGCCGTGTGGAATCGAAGTAAAAGCAGTTAACTGAACTGAGCAGACTTGTTTTATGAATTTTTTAAATTTGTAATCAAAAAATGACTCAGGTCATAAGTTTGTGCAACATCGCATGTTCAGCCGAAAATTACCCATTGACAAACATCACTGTCATTTACAGGCTTCGAACCCTGTGCTTTCCGTGTACCAAGCAGTCTCTTTACCCACTGCGCTACACGATCGTCGATGTAGGCGTCGCAGAGCTAGATATAATGGCTTGCAGAACAAGAAGAAGAGATTAATTTCACTACGGGTTCCGTGGCGAAAATAATTTAAATTTGAATGCTCGATCGGCGCGAGAGCTAATTTCGAAATCACGGTGATGCGTTTGCTTTCTCCTTGCCGCCTAGGCGCGAACATTGGGCGCGCAGTCCGCGACAATGTAAAGCGCGAAAATATTGAGTGCGAACACTACATTTCTGTTTTCGTCGTGTTGCGCTCGAAATGTAGATTGTTACTAGCCGCAAAAACCCCCATACGGGGGTTTTGGCGTCCAGTGTGCTTTTGAGTTTGCTTTGTGCTTTGTGATCTTGACTTACGAATCTGTTTTCGACGTGTTGCGCTCGAAATGTATTTAGATTGTTATTCAAATGACCGTTCTGATTGTAGAATATCATTCAAACATGAGTGCAGCTCCGGGCACAAAGACCAACGACTTCGAGACTGTCTACAAGGAGGGTAAGAAGGCCTTCATCCTCGAAAATTTTGATGACGCGTGCAAGTTTCTTTCGGAAGCTTGTGAGCTTGCGTAAGTAGCGTATTTATGTTTCTGAAATATGTTTAGTGCATTTTATAGGAATGCTAAGTATGGCGATTTCGCACCAGAGTCATTCGATGCTCTTTTCTATTATGGTCAGTCTTTGACCGAAGTTGCTCGCAACGAGGATGAGGCTGTGAACATGGACGCTGCCGGAGGCGACGACGGTGCTATGGCTGAGGACACTGAAAATGCTGAGGAGGAGGATGAAGTTGCCAAGGCTGAAAAAGCTAAGGCTGATGAATCCGAAGCTATGGCTGATGAATCCGAAGCTAATGCTGATGAATCCGAAGCTAATGCTGATGAATCCGAAGCTAAGGTTGATGAATCCGAAGCTACAGCTGATGAATCCGAAGCGAAGGTTGGAGCTTCTGAAACTGAAGAGAACAAGAAGGACGACCTAGCCGCTGACTCTGAGGAAGGTGATGAAGTTGAGGCTGTCGATGAAGATGTGCCTTCTAGCGCTGTACTTGCATATGAAATTTTAGAAGTATGCCGTAAAATCTGCGAAAAGTAATGCTAGTTTCCAGTGTGTCGTCTAATCTTTTGATTCAGGCAGTTGGAAAAGGAGCCTGGAGTTGCGAACTGGGTCACGAAGAAGGCTGACGTTATGCTCGCTCTTTGTGAATGCGCTGTCGTTGACAACCGCCCTGACCAGGCACAGACAGACATTTCTGAAGGCATCGAACTCCTGAAGGGAGTTTCTGGCATTTCTGCTCGCCGTATGGCTGAAGCGTACATGTATTCCGCTCGCGCCTTTTTGGCTGCTGATGAGTTTGGAAAGGCTGGAAAGCAGTACAAACAGGCTCACGAGATCTTGTCGGCTCATCGAGGCATGTGCATTTTTCCGTTGGTTAAATAGTACGTTATTTTTCAGATGGTCTTGGCAGTGGTAATGAAGATGAGAGTCTTAAGAAGGAACTTCATGAAATCACCTCTGTTTTGTCCGACATCAGCGAACGCATTGAAGATGCTGAACGCTCAGAGGAGCAGTATCTTAAGATGAAGAAGGAAATGAACGCTAAACTCGTGATTCCATCTTCCAATACCAGTGAGGTCAATGACATCACCAGCATGATTCGCAAAGGTACCAAGCGCCCTGCCGAAAACACCGAAATCGAAGTTGCTAAGAAGCCGAAGACCGATGAAAATGAGGAGCCCAGCTCAGACAATGCAACCGTTTCTGAATCCGTCTAAGCGGGTGGTGACGAAGTCACGTTCTTTTTGTACTTATTATCTGTGTATGATCTCTTTGTTACATTGTGGGTTGTTAAAACCCTTCGAATAAAATTAAATTGCAATGTTTCGTTTGAAAATAGATTTGATCGGAATCGTCATTGCCGTCATCACTGAATTGCCGTCACTGAATCGCCATTGGAATCGTATGTGCCATTTGAATTCACGCAAAACTTTTCACGCCAACGACAAACGAAATTTTCTTTTAGTCGTTGGCGAACATTTTGAACTTGAGCAACGAAGGCGAATCGAAGATTTTTAACAATTTGTCTGGTGTTTGAAAAAAGAAATATCGTTTTTTCAAAATCGGACTCTTGGCACGATAGTCTTGATATACGGTGTTCAGCTGTGAAACGAGGTCTTCACTATCGAAAATGGCGCTTACGATCGTCGAAAGTTAGCAGTTTCTTTCCTTTATTCATTAGTCGTGTGAATGCGAGTTACTGCATCCTTGCATTGGTGATTTGCTGGCGATCGCGTTGTCCGATTGTTATTGTATGTTGCTTTGATTAATTTTTCGATTAGTCATCTTACAGAATGGGTTTCCGCGGTAGCTCTCCTGGTGGACGCGGACGTGGTGGCGGAGGATTCGGAGGCGGCGGACGTGGACGCGGTGGCGGAGGATTCGGCGGCGGTCGTGGTGGCGGTCGTGGCGGTGGCCGTGGCTTCTCTCCTCGTGGTAGAGGTGGATTCACTCCCCGTGATGACGGTGAAGGAGGTTTCGGCGGACGTGGCGGTGGTCGTGGTGGCGGCCGTGGCTTCTCTCCTCGTGGTCGAGGTGGATTCACTCCCCGTGATGGCGGTGAAGGAGGATATGGTGGACGTGGCGGTGGCCGTGGCTTTTCCCCTCGTGGACGTGGTGGATTCACTCCTCGTGATGACCGTCGGGATGGCTTCACTCCTCGTGGTGGAAAATTCACTCCCAGAGGAGGTCGCGGGAATTTCTCCGAAGGACACGAAAAGAAGTTTGAACAGAAGCAACTGAAAACTTCTTTTGAATCCGACAGCGAAGAGGAAGCGGAGGGTAAGGAATTTGTAACCGTTAACTCGCATATAATGATGTCGTTTAGTTGTTGCTGCTCCAATTGTGAAGGCAACTCCTAAAGCTGCAGCTACTCCCAAGAAGACTGCGGCGACTCCCAAAGCTGCTGCCACTCCTAAGGCTGCCGCGACCCCTAAGGTTGCAGCTACGCCCAAGGCTGCTGCAACTCCCAAGGCTGCTGCGACTCCCAAGGGCAAGGCTGCAGTAACTCCGAAGGTTGCTCCCGCTCAAGCCAAGAAGACACCCGTCAAGCCTGTATCTCAGCCTGCCATCAATGCTGATGACGAGAGTGATATTGATAGTGATCTCGGCGAAGAAATCGAAGATTTCGGTGAGGGAGAGATGTCAGATCTCATTGCTCGTGCAATTGCTGGAATTGAGAGTGACGAAGAGTTGGAAGACGAAGATGATGCTCCTGTTCCCCAGATTGCTCAGAAAGGAATCTTGAAAACTCCTGCTTCAGCAACTAAGGGTGATAAGGCCGTATCATTCAACTCCGAATCGCCCGCAGCTCAAGCGAAGACTCCGTCAACTCCTCATCCAACTAAAGGCAAATCAGTCGCTGAAGCCAAGAAAGCCGTACCGAAGCTTAGCTTTGATTCTGACGATGACGACGATGAAGACGAGGACGAAAGCGAAGATGAAATGGAAGTTGAAGAGGCACCTGTTTCAAAGAAGGCCGCTCCTGCCGCTAAAGCTAAGAAGGAAGCAGCTAAAGTTGAAGCGAAGGAAGCTCCTAAAGCCCAGCTTAAAAAGGCATCTTCTAGTGGATCCGTGGACGCCATTTCTGCTGAAGAAGACTTCAGACGAGAACTTAGGGACAAGAAGTCCTTGTTCGTTAAGGGTTTCCCTCGTTACGTGAAGGATAAGGAGCTGAAGAAAATTCATCCAGATATTGTCAGTGTTCGTCACTTCGCCAATCGCTCTGTCGCTTGGGTCGAGTTTGCCACTGAGGACAAATGCGATGCTGCTCATGGCGCACTGCAAGGTGCCAAGATCCGTGGCGAGACTCTTGACATTGATTTCTGCGGCAGCAAGTCCAAGTGCCCTACTGCTCGTGCTGAGCGCATTTCGAAGTTCATCGTTAATCCTCTGGAGTTGATGGTCAGCAACGTTCCCGGCGAGTGCACCGATGAACAGATCAAACTTGTGTTCCCCAATGCTGTAAATGTTGTGTTCCGCAAAAAAGAAGGTAGCAGCACTAAGTAAGTCGGGTGGTGGGCTTAATCTAATGCGACTTGTATTTCCAGATGTGCTCTTGTCAAATTCGGCGATGAGTCAGTTTGCCGCGAAGGGTTCGATAAGGGAAGAAACATGACCATTGGTGGTCACCCAGTCGAGGTGCTATACGGGCGCATTACCCCTGGAAAAGCAGAAACCCTGAAGCGACCTGCTCCTGCCGCAGCACCAGCCGTCGTTGAAAAGGAACAGCCCGCAGCTAAGAAAGTTAAAGTTGAGAGCAACGGAAAGAACGTGCAGCCAAAGAAAGGAGGCAAAACGAAGAAAAAGGGGAAGAACTGAATTATGTAAAGTTGTTACGACTTACTTGTTATTGTTAAGTTTTTAATCTTCGTTGTCGTTGTTATTGTTGTTCAAACTTTTGTTGTCTTGTTTAAAGTAAAATACTTCGGACTGAGGCATCGAGGCTGTGTTATGGACCCAACAGACTAGATCGTAGCTTTATAGTTCAGTCGCCGAGCTCGAGCGCTCATGCACGGGGATTGTGCGTCAAGCCTCCTGACTATTCAGCGATTTCCACAGAATTTTCATACGTGCCGACGACGAAATGGATCCGGCTGGCTTCATTGTCAAATTTATTACAAAATGTCAATATTTTTTTACAAAACCCGGAAACGGAAGTGAAACTGCACATGTAGATCAGTTGTGTTCTTCAATGCCTGTTGAATGTTTCGCTAATCAAAGCGAAAAATAAAAAGCGAAGCAACGATGAAGACGACGGAGAGGGCGAACGAGGAAATTGAAGCGGCTTTCGGTCCGTGCGCAGAGGACTGGATGTACTTGATACCTTGCTTGGGACATGGTTCCACTGGAGGAAGAGCACCTCCCAGCTTGCTGAGATACTTTTTCATGTTGTGTTTGCGGAGAGGCGGACAATTGACAGGATTGAGAGATTTGTCAACGCACATTCGCACATCGGCCAACAACCAATCGTTCTGCAAATCATCACACTGTGAGGCAACCGACGGAGGAAAAACTCACGTCCTTGTCGTGAACACAGTGGAATTGCATATTACGTCCTCCCAATCTATACTCAGCGGCGCCTTTGATGTCCCCCAGCGCGTATGTAGCTTCCTCCGATGGTTTCACTCCGCCATCTTGAAGAGCCTTATCGATATTGAACTTCTCATGCAGCATGATACTTGTGTTGAAGTAGCCAAGCTCGTCCTTCACCTCGGGTAGAGCGCATGTTCCGTGCTTTTCAAATTCGTGCTTCCTAGGAAAAACGCAACGTCTCCGATGAAAGCAGATAACTCACCAGAATGACGTCACTCCTTTGCCAGTAAGTAGATTGGGCCAAGCCTCCGTCAACTTCTTCCATATCGGTTTTATCCCCTGCCCATCGAATTTGTCTTTCGTGCAGAATGCGATATCTTTTCGCGAACGACTCGACGGCCTGCAATCACGTTATACATCTTAACAAGCCATCTTTCACTCACCAGAGTCCGTGCAAAGTCCACGGCTCCGTGGCGTCGGGAATTGTGCAAGAAGCCGAATGCGCTTCGTTGTCGGCGCGGCAAATGGCGGCCGGATACTGCCTTGTCAGCACGTAAAATTCAAACTCAATGAATTCCGCTTCGATCCACGGAATCACGGCGCAGAGAAGAAGAATACGGAGCATCGCCGCCTACACTGGAAACACAAAGTGTATGTATGAATCGAGCGATATGGTCCCCTGTCATGGTGCTCCCACCCAGGCGGCCCTATCACCACCTGTTGACAATCTCTCCACTTGTGAGTCGTCAGTTTTTCTAGGCGTGCGCACGCCGACAACGGTACAAATTCGCGATGAATGTTCGAAACAGAGGCAACCCAAGCGGACATATCATCACAAAAGTGCAATCCGCGCGCACACCACAATGCCGCGTCGTCAACAGACCCCGTCAGCAGACAAAGTCTAAAACGTCGATAATCGAGATCGATTGGTTCTTGTCATAGGACCTCCACTACAAAGGCGGACGAAAAGAGAATAAGCACCCAACTGACTCGATCTGTATTCAGCATACAATTAATAATAAATATTCCAAATTAATCAAGCGCAGGTTGGCGAGTGGAAATCGATACGAAGGTGGTGATGAGCAATGATCGAATGTAGAGCATATTTGTTTGCTGAACACGGCAGATGGGGAAGAATAATGACTTGGTGGAAACTCTACTACGATCTAGCAAAAGCGGGAGACAAGCACTTATATACAATGCAACATAGGAAACAAGTGAATTGCGTTGGAGAAGAGATAGATAATTGACAATCGACTGAAATCAAAATGCGTAGGTGAGAGGATAAAGTAGAAGATCAGTCGGGCACCGTTCGTAAATACAACTCAGAAGTAAAGCTACCTACAACGCAGTCATCACTGCTTTCTTAGTTCACTGAGAATAGCGTCGATAATTCTCTGCTCAGATGCTCGGATCTCGTTCCTCACTTCTGCCATAATTTCTTGCTTCAGCTGCTGCATTTCAGAAGAGGAAGTCGCCCCATGTCCATTGCTGACCACGCGAGCGGGTTCTTCCTGACTCGAAAGTGACGAACCGCTAGGAGCCCTAACAAAACTATTTGAACGATTTACCAACAATTCATAACTAAATAAACTCACTTCCTATGAGTTTTTGGAGAATCCGTTGTAGTCGTTCCGTTCGCTTTCATCCACGGCTTTACGACTCCATTGGAGACGGAATCTGCAGATGCAAACAATAAATACGACATAAACAAAAATGTTCTGACCTGCAGCAGCTGACGGCTTTCTTTCCAGAGTCGCAGAGTCATTCGACGTCGAAGCGGACGAAGATGTTCCTTCCGCTGAAGCATTCTTCCGCTTAGTCAGTTTTGCATTCAACTCGTTAAGGAATCCTTCCCCTCCGCCACTAGCAGATTTGGTGGATGGTGCCGAATCGCTCTTATTTCCATCTGAACCTAAAAGCTGGATTATCCACAGACGGGCAGCAACCAATCTACTTACTTGCAGTAGAAACTTTGCGTAACTGTGGCCTGTTCTTTATTTGGTCGAGAAAACCGTTTTTCTTCCCATAATTCGAGGGAGGTGGTGGAGGTGGTGGAGGTGCATTCGAGGAAATGGGCGGCGGTCCTTGCGACAGCGGAGGACCTCCGTTTGCCGAAGGAAGTGGAGGCGCAGGTGGCGCGGCTGGGCGACACGGACTTCCTGCATGGTTGTCCCCACCATTCAGATTCTAAAATCATTTCAGTTAGTTTCCATCCAAAACGGCGACGATCACCAAGAATATAGTCAGCGTTTTTGCTTTTGTTTGACTAGCACAACAAAGCACAAAAAACCGAAGGCCACCATACAGAATCTGTTTGATAGACCACGAGGAAGACATGGAACTAATTCGCATGCACAAGTGACTTTGACGGAGACAATATACATAATTACACTCACCGCGTGAACTCCGTTCCCATTTTGTTGTACGTTAGTCGACGAGGAATTAGAGGATGAAGTCGTTGAACCTTGTGAAGCTCGTCTTTGCGCTGTAGTTAGCGTATTCATGACGGACGACGACGAGACGGAGGCTCCCGGAGCCGCCGCTGTTAGAGGGACTGCGTTACCAGCACCTGAGACGCTATGAATCGAGTGACTGGACTTTCTGAAACGAAAGAAAAAGTGCATCGCGTCCTTCGCCACGGTGATTTAATTGCGCCTCATTATGAACGTGTAAAAACATGAAAGAAAATGAGGTCGTCAATTCACGTGAAACGCGTACCTGTAGTTGGCAAGGTGATGCTGTTGACCGTTAGAACAGATGCTGTCCTGGTCTATGTCACGGAAAACAGGCGCCGAATTAGCGTTGTGTTGGAGATGATTTACAACAGGCTCTTGATAAACACCGTTACTCGCTGAATCATCTACAAATACAGTAGGCGTAACAGGAGCTCCAACACCTCGTGAACTTACTGTAGGAGTAATGATCGCCTCCGTTCTGAAACTGCGCAATGACTTCCAGAGCCTGCACGACTACTGAGAAGAATTTGGTTGCTTGCTCCTGGTCAGAGAAGTTCAGTCCGTGCACCCTTCGCTGCTCATCACGCCACTGATGGAATGTCGGCCTCGGACAAACGTATTTGATTCGATGGAAGAGATTGCAGTTGAGGACTGGACTTCTGTCCTACAAAAACCGGTAATTTCAATATTACTCATACATCTCAATCGTGGCAGGCATAAACAGTGAATCGACAAGGTGGATGAATCATCACAGAGTTGTAAGAATTGTACTTACATGAATCCTCGTGGCGATGATTCTGAACGAATTTATCCGCAAGTTTTGTAGCAAATCCACTTGCGAGAGATTCGAAACGCCCATAGCTGCGTTCACCACCGGAACCCATTGCTTCACACCATCGTCATAGAACATTACTTCGGCAGTACCCGAAGCTACCACTTGTTCACTGAAACGACGTCAAAATGAGCCTGACGAGGAGCAGTTAACGTTGCTTACGTCATTTTGGCGACAAATCAAGAATTCCCGTGTTCGCTCTATGGAGGTCAATCCATTCGATCTGAAAATGTCAAATTGGAATAAATAATCGTGAACAACGCAAAGAATTGACGCAAAAAGGAAACGCTATCGGTCATCGGAGCTGACGTGTGCTCTCTCAAATAATGCCTTATCGATGACATTGTGATTCAGCGATGACAGTAAAAAACACCGCAAAAGCCCACGGCCCGTGGCGGCGCTTTTGCTCCTCTTCGCCTATCAATGCCGTCGCAAAGTCACGATTAAAAAAGAAACCGCCGCACGAGTTATGAGTAATTCTGTTGCCACATGATCAAGGGGTTGAGATTCCTTCCCAGCTACAGAGGAGCGCCACATATCTCTACAGATAGGAAACTATTACAATCGGGTCGTCACGATCCAATGGCTTTCAAAACGAAGAAAAATCAATAAATGACCTTCCGATGCTGAGCGCTGCTCGTAAAACAACGTAGAAGTGAAGTTCTGCTCGAGCCTCCAGAAGTAATTGAATTCCTAATAAAATTTCAACGGAGAACTCAGCGCGCGAACAAAAAAAGTAGAAATAAAGTCGGATTTTCGTTTCTGAACTTACGACCCTAAAGCTCGACTGATTTATGCTCCCGCAAAGAGCTCATTTATCTGCCAATAGGCTTTCGAACGCCTCGACCAACGCTCCCAAACCCGCGATCTCCGAAGCCACGACCTAATCTCTAATTACTGCTTATGCGAGCAAAAACAAGGAATAACACTCAGAGCTCCGTAATCCACTCCGTAATCCATTTGCGGGCAGATGGGAGTAGAAAGGAAACGCGAAAATAGCTCGCGAAACGAAACTGAAAACGACATTATTGACAGTTACCCCACGCCCAGGGCGATCGCTCGACCGAAGTGACACGCAATCGAGCCGGCGGGCTGAGAGTTCAGCGCTCCTTTTGATAACGCCGTGGAGGAAGGTGGAAAAACTTGCGCCGGATGGTCAACTGGAGCGCGCATAACCGCCCGAGCGCGTCAACTCCGACGAAATTGCCTGCAACGCGATGATTTCCACTTTCAGATTGACAAAATATTGTTTTTGCCATTATCTCCGCGCTCATTATCCACGGCAACATCCCAAACAGCGAGCGAACAAGTCGAAAAACACGCGATTCCTGTTCTTCGCCGTAGGTGGGCGGATATTCAAACTGTTTTCTAGCTAAGGTGTGACTGTAAATGTTGTGTTTGGCATGCACGCGGGGCGCAACATTCAATTTTTCGCTTTTTAAAAACTGAAAACACTTCAATCTATACAACTATTGATTAACGCGTGACGAGCACAGTTGAACTAAGAGGAATTACGGCTGACCCTTCAATATCGGGCCTGTTTTGATCGAACTCGTTGAATAGCGCGACAGAATAAGAAAGATGTCCAACTCGTCACATGTTTGAAGAAGTGCTCGCGACGTTTTGGGTTGTTTTCGCAAAACAACTTCTGGATATCGTCGTAACGCTACAACTTCGATCATCAAACACATAAATCAAAAATTCAGCGGATTATCCCAAACAGAGAGCAAAACATCAAAGTTTTCGGACGCGAAAAGCGGAGAGCGACGCGGGAAGAGCAATTATGAGATGATCGCATGCGGGTCATACAGTATGCAGTCGGAGCGCGGTCGTCGGCGCGGAGAATGGAGTTCGGCTTTGCGGAGCTGAGGTGAAGCATGCAAAAGATTGTTGAGGAGGGAAAGTAGGTAGAAGTGGCACGAAACGGGAAGAAGAGGACAGTGGTCATCGACAATCGACGAGGGCGCCAGGCGAGCAAGAGTGCCGCGCCCGCGAATAGGCAGCGAGGCTCGCTCCCTCTTTGCACTGCAGAACGAAGCGCGCGCCGTCTGTTGTCTTTCGTCCCTCTTTTTCTCTGCCATCTCTTTGTCCTCGAATATCTCTTCGTGCGCTGTCCTCGAATAGGACGTGCGATGTCTCCCGTTGACCGACAGCCTGCCGCAGTGAAATCACATCATGAGTTATCGACAAGAGGGAGGAAGGGCCCGTTAGCCCCACCCCCTCGGGCTAATCTCCGCAGGCGCGAATGTCGCTGACCACTTACCACTTGCGTGAGTGACCACGTGTTAACTTTCGCTCCGTAATGAGCAATTAGAGCGCCGCTTCGTTCGTCACTCTGTGCAGCGCGAGTGCAACTGGTGCTGCCGCTGTGACTACGGTAGTTGACTCGTGCGCGCTCTTTGAAATCCGATTATAGACCCGCAGGTGCTGCAGTTCAAACAAAAACTGGTCCGGAAGTGAGCGGAAGAGCAAAAAAGAAAGAAGAGAGCAAACTACGCGCTGCGCGAGCAGGCATTTCACTGGATGGAAAACAAAGAAATTAGATGCGATGCGAGGAAATGACGCGAGGGAGGACGATAGCGCGACCTGCTCGCTAACAAGAAGTCGTCAGCGAGTTCGCAAGCTTCAGATTCGGGCAATTTCCCACGGCGATAGACGACGCGAACACAAAACTGGAACCGGAGAACTCGCGGCGACGCGTAATCACATTAGGTCGAGGCGAGTATCAGATGTCATTCATCGTGCACCGTTGTCACATTATGCAAATAAATGTTTTCGACTCTGAAGCACCGTAATCTTCTGTTTATTGCGCCTCTGAAAGTGTCACACCACACACACACACGCGTACACCGATCCCGAGCATTGATCTTCTTGATTCAGGGCGCTTGACTGACCAACGATTCCATCGATTTCGCCGCTCACGTTAATCGATCCGAGGGAATTGATTGAAGACCAAAGTGCTGGTTGAAACGCAATTTATTGCAAACTTGGATGGCGATAGAATCGTTCGACTGCACGCCCCTTTAGCTGCCATCGCCAGAAGGCGACGACAGAAACGGCGCCGAGCAGAATGTAGAAACTTTGTGGCCAAAGTACCTCAGATGATCGGGCACTGACAGCGTGAAGATCAACCCGTTGCTGCACTCGTCGCTCTCGTCGGCGTAGCAAATGCTCGTGGGAGCGTTCCCGGGGAGCATGAGGTTGTCGTACCACACCTCCGACTTGTGATGGTGGTAGTTCTCGAAGTCAAAGTAGGGAAGATGCGCTACCATGTCGCGTTTGTGCACCACGCGGAACGAGTGACTCAGCTGAAAGAAGCGAAATCCGCCAACTCAGGAATGTTTCTCGCTTACCAGTTGGTCGTGGGCTTGCGCGTACACTTTGTTTCCGGTCCTCGGCTGACCGAGGGTCACCAACTTCACCTTCGCCTGGTCGATGATGCCGAGTTTCACAATCGAGGCGGCACAGAGACTGGCCATCGCGCCTCCAAGCGAGTGTCCGGTGATCCAAACCTTTGAATCACTTGTTAATCACACCGTTGACCGAGCAAACGTTCACCTCGTAGTCGGGGTAGTTGAGGCGCAGAGTCAAGAATTCGTCCTTCATTCCCGAGTGCCAAACGATGTTGAAGGCGTCGAAGAAGTACTTGCTGACTTTGCCTCCAGTGATGAAGTCGACGTGTTCATTGAGGGTCTCCCCGGCCTCGGTGATCAGTTGGATGAAGTTTGTGGTTCCTCGGAATGCAATGATGATGGCCTTGTCCGTGTGCGAGAGCGCGGCAAATGCAGAGCACGTGTCATCGCGGTCCCAATCGCAGACTTTTGTAACTTGGCGCTCGAGCTGAAATGTTGTGAATCAAAGGGACGACCGCCGCCGCGGGAGATGTCGTAATCCTCGTCTGCTGCAGATCGCAAGGAGCTGATAAATGAGCGGACATTCCGTTCAATTCGGACCTTTGGAAAGACAGGCGACTTACCGACGCGTTCTTGAAGACGGCGCGGAGACACTTTTCAGGCGAATCCGAGTAGGCGGCGGCGCTCATCGGGTAGAACTTGGTTCTGACGATGTTCTCGTCGTAGACCGAAGCAGGCAGCTTGTTGAAGACGCTGGTAAATGAGGGAAACTGGATGGATCTCGGGTTGTTCAACTCAGGTCGAGGCAGAATGACCATCGAAGTGGAGAGGAGCGCGAAGGCGCTGATCGCAAGAGCGTGTGGGAGAAGCATCGTTCCGGGATGACCGCAATCGGTCAAGACATTCCTTTTAAGTTTGAAGGGTGCAGGAATAGCACGGGGACCTCGATAAGGAGAGGCGAGTTTGCCGCGGGCAAACGCTCCAGTCACTCTCGCTTGCCGTCAACGTTTACAGGTCGAGAGGAACTGAAAAGGGAGTTTCAATCGGTGGCAAACAGCCGAATGTTTTGATTGGCGAAGGCGCGAAAACAAGTTTGATTTGGCGTTTTCTACTTGAGGCGCGCGATGGTTTTCTAGGACTCTCGCATGAGTGACGATAGTGCGCTGTTGAGGTAAGTGCGGCCGGCTACCGTACACCTCTGCTCCAGAAACTGTTTTTAGTGCAAATCGCTGTCTTGGACTCAACAGCAGCACGTCGATAAGAAGGCGAACCGAGTAAACGTGGTCATCAAACAGCGAGAATTTCAATAAACAACCGCTATCACGAGTTGTCAGAGTTCGAGGTTTGTTTATTGAAGTCGAGTATTTATGCTTAGTTCAGGTTTGTTCAGGATGGCGCTTAAGAGTCCCTGCAGCCAGCGATTCCGTAATCGTCGATCTTGTTCTGCGTGCCGAAGTAGTGCATGTCGTCTTCGCCGCTGACAGTCAGGAGGAGACCGTCGCTGCACGAGTCGCCCTCCTGTTGAGGACACGTGACGTAGGAACTGGCGGAATTCATGTCGTTCGCATAGAACACCTCCGACTTGTGGTGCTGATACTCCTCGATGGGAAAGTCCTTGATGGGAAAGTGGACGACGCCATCGCGATTGTGGACCACGCGGAACGAGGATTTCACCTAAATCGAAGATGAACGCGCGGAGAACGCCGTGAAACGTACGAGTTTGTCGTGAGCGTCGGCGTAATCTCGGTTTCCGGTCCTCGGCTGTCCGAAGGTGATCAGTCGCACCTTCTCGGAGTCCGCTTGTTTCAAGAAGACCATGTTTGCGGCGCAGACGCTCGCGATGGCGCCTCCGAGGTTGTGTCCGGTGATCCACACCTGCGAATCACTTGTTACTTACACCGTTTGCTTCACAAAGTTCACCTCGTAGTCGGGGTGCTTGTTCTTCAAGGCGAGGAAGTCTTCCTTCATGCCGCCGTCCCACACGTACTTGAAGGCGTTCAGGAAGTACCTGGCCACCTTGCCGCCGCCGATGAACTTCTCGTGTGTGAAGAGAGCTTGGCTGAATTCCGACAACAGCATTTCGAAGTTGATGTTGCCTCGGAACGAGATGATGATTGCTTGGTCGGAGTGCGAGAGCGCGGTGAACCCGGAACACTTTTCGTCCTTCTGGAACGCGCTGCACTCCACGGTTCTCTGTTGGTAGAACTGAAACAACCGGTTTTCGACCACAGAATCCACCACGGGGACCTACCGTAGCGTTTCCTCCGGCGAAAACGTTCCTGATGCACGTTTCTGGATCATTGGAGTACGCGGCTGCGCTCATCGGCATCAGCTTGCTTCTTGCAAGCTCCGCATCGTAGTTGAGGTTGTGATGCCGCAGAGCGGACGACGAAGCTGAGGCGACGAGAGAGAAGGCGAGAAGAGCGCTCGACAGAAGCATGATGGCCGAGTGGTCGCAAAACGGAGATTCCGCCGAAGTCAACGCGTTATATGACCCTCCGGCGACCGACTGATAACGCGCGCAGCACGTTGTATTGAGATTCGCCTTGCAGAGGCTGCGTGTGCGGCACGTGTTGTAGATTCGGACACCAAGTTCGCGGGACCTTTGTGATTCACAGCCTCGTTTAGCGGTAAACGTTTGCAGGAAGGCTGCAGATGGCTGCAGATGATCAGCAGACTCTAGCGATATCTTGCAAAGCGGCGAGGATAATTATGACGCAACTCGATGCTACAAAACCGTAAAATGTGTAGTGTAGCTGCAACGTACAGTATGCTCTTCAACAGTGAATTTCAATCTCGAATTGATGTCGTTGGAATCTGCAGATCCGAATGCTTTTATAGTTTTCGCTGCGATATGCAGATCGAGTTTCCTTCAACCCAACGACCGTCGGTGGACAAACGGTATTCCTTCAGATCTGTGGGGAGGATCAATCGCTACCCGATGGACAGTGGCAGCCGCTAGAAATGCAGACTTTGTGTGTGTGTGGATGCAATTCAGCGAGCAAAACAAGAGTTCATTGCACAACAATGAAGCATTGGTATATCGTAGCTGTATGAGTTGTTTGTTCACTGGGCATCACAGTTCACATCCGTCTTTTCCCCACGTGACGGTGCTCTTCCAGATGTCGTAGTAAACGTAGGAATCGATAAAGTTCAGCGTGAACAGGAGGCCGTCGCTGCATTTGGAGCTCTCGCCCTCTTTGCACTCGTGGAACGCGTCGAGTGGGCCCATGCTGTTCTCGTACCAGATCTCCCTTCCGTGGTGGTAGTACCCCTCGAAGTTCTCCGCCGGCAGATGCGCCGCTCCATCGCGGTTGTGGACGACTCTGTACGAGTTTTTGACCTGAAACATTACAGAGCTTAGGGGTGCCACGATGAGAATCCCTACCAGTCTGTCGTGGGCGTCGGCGTAGTCGCGATTTCCAGTGCGCAGTTGGCCCATCGTGACCAACAGCAACTTGTCGTTGCTCACGACCTTCTCGTAGATCATCGACGCAGCGGCGATGCTCGCGATGGAGCCGCCGGTGTTGTGGCCGGTGATCCAGACCTGTCACAATCACAGTTCAATCGCCGAAAACTGCTGAAACGCACCTGATACTCAGGGTTCTTGTTCCTGGCTGCCAGAAAGTGGTCCTTCAGGCCGCCCTTCCAGAGGTCCTGGAAGGCGTTGAGGAACCACTTTCCGACCTTTCCGCCGCCTTCGAACTTCTCGTGGATGAAGTTGATGTCGTTTGCGATCGACTGCATTTCGGCGCTGCCCTCCGTGCCTCGGAACGAGATGATAATCGCTTCGTCGGAGTGCGAGACGACGATGAACGCAAAGCATCGGTCGCCCGGGAAATCGCACTTCACCTCCGTTTGTCCGGCAATCTAAATGAAGATTTGAACGCTGTGGGTTAGAGTCGCAAGGCAGTTACCTCGGCATTCTTGCCAAACACCTTATCCACACACTTCTGTGGCTCGTCACTGTACGCTGCGGCGCTCATCGGGTAGATCTTGCTGCGGGATACATCGTCGCTGTATCCCTCCGCCTCAAAGTTGTACTTCTTCCGTCGCAGAGCGAGCGAGGAAGCTGAAGGGAGCAGCAGAAGGAGAGCAGCGGCTACGGTGACGATTCGCATTTTGTAGAGCACAAATGACGACGAACAACTCACACTTTTATTAGCTTCCTCGAGCGATAAGACCGCA
The DNA here is from genome assembly GCA_007213375.1 of Steinernema feltiae. Classification (NCBI taxonomy): domain Eukaryota; kingdom Metazoa; phylum Nematoda; class Chromadorea; order Rhabditida; family Steinernematidae; genus Steinernema; species Steinernema feltiae. The sequence goes on from MQUG01000172.1 coordinate 50,657, forward strand.
AACGTGTCGCTGTGCCCCGGTCAGAAGGTTTTCGGGCGTCGAGCGGACTTTGAAACCCAAAAACGTGTCACGCACATGTCCGATCGCTCTGTGCAACTTGCTGAGCGGACGCGCAGCTTATCGTCCGGCAACTTTTCAATTACCGTAGCCCGCTATCCGCAATTTCCACTGCACGTGCTTGTCACATGTTCCTACGGGTTACTGTAAAGAGGGCACTGCGTAACATCGCGTTCGCCGATCAAAACGCTCGTGGTGCCAGCGTGTAATCGCTTTTGCCCTCGTGACCGTGGTTGAGCAGCGGAGAATCGTTTTTGCATCGGAGATAAGCGGGAAACGTGTTGTTGTCAACTGAGTTCAACGCAGAAGTGCAGAAATGCGAAAACGAAAGATGATAAATCAAAGTGAGAGGTGCGCGAGCATGGGAAATCAGATTTATTCGCATTGCTCACTGACATCCCTTCTGACCCCATTTGTTGATGCTGTCGGGCGTGTGGTAGTAGAAGTAGTCGTCGAGGAGGGAATTCGTGAAGAAGAGTCCGTCGCTGCAGGTCCTGAAACGAACGAAATGAAGCTCGTCTCAGGCGGAATCAAGTGGATTCACCTGTCTTCATCCTTCTTGCAGAAAACGCACGTGTCTTCCTCCGTCATCTCGTTGTCGTACCACACTTCGATGTTGTGGTGATCGTACTTGGTCCAGAGCAGCGGCGGCAGATGCACGATCTCATCACGGGCGTGAACCATGCGGAACGAGTTCTCGAGCTGAAATCACTCGCATTGCCGCAGGAGAATCATCGCGAATAAACTCACGAGCTTCTCGTGCGCCCGTGCAAAGTCTTTGTTGCCGGTGCGCGGCTGGCCGAAGGTCAACAGAAGCACCTTGTCGGCGCTGGCCTTCTTCTCGGCGATCAACTTTGCCGCGTAGACGCTCGCCATCGCGCCTCCGATGTTGTGGCCGGTGATCCAGATCTGGAAAGCAGGCAATTCTTCTTGATCGCTTCAACGATCGCCTTACCTGGTATTTGGGGTTCTCGTTTCTCGCCTCCAAGAAGAAGTCCTTCAGGCCGTTCTTCTCGAGGTTCGCGATCGCGTCCAAGTACCCAGCGGCCACCTGACCGCCCCCGACAAAGTCCTTCAAGTCGCGGCTCTTGTCGTTGAGCATGCTGCGCAGCTCGTTGCCGTCCTCGGCTCCTCGGAAGGAGATCACGATCGCTTGGTCCTCATGCGCGACGACCACGAAAGCGGCACACGTGTCCCCAGCGACGTCGCACGCCGCGTTGATGTTTCCGAGAAGCTGAAACCAAAAGATCTTCGTAATTCGGCCAGAAAGCGCCTACCTCAGTCCGCGTCCGATTAAACACCTTCTGAATGCACGGTTCAGCGTCATCCGCGTATGCAGCAGCGCTCATGGGCATCAACTTGTGCCTGGCGATGTGTTCACTCCAGCCTTCGTCCTCGAAGCGCTGCTTTCGCAACGCGGTCGCCGAGACGCCGAGGAGAAGAACGAGGAAGGAGAGCGCAGAGAGGATTCGCATCGTCGCGTGAAATGAGCTCTCGGGGGAAAGCTGCAGTTTTAGTTCGTTTGCAGCGTCTGATAAAGCGACAAACACGTTAATCAGCGCTTCCGTGAGACCGAAAGTAGAAAGCGCGTGTACGCTTCATGATCTCTGTGATCTGTGCCGGCTACCGTATCGTCAGGGAACTGATACGGTGGAATGCGGCATTGCAACGTGTGACTCACATGTGGGTCTTCTGACTTGATTCATCGTAATCAGTAAGCCGATCGATAACGTGTTCCCCTTATCTCCGCGTGCGCTCGAGAAGCAAAGCGGAATCAATCCGCTGATAGAGACGCAGAAAGCGGCTTGGAAACGGTCGTTTGTTGCAAAGAAAGATTCGCTCGCTTTGAATCGCAGTTCCGCTCACGTTCCCTGCTGCCGGCTGTTTGGAGTCAATCGCGGAAGGAAACGAGGTGCAAAAGCGCGACTTTAAAAGATTGTGTTCCGATCTGAAACGCCGCAATCGCTTTCCGATTCGATAGTTCGTTCGCTTGGAGCAATCGCGATATGGAAGGACGCGATTGACAATGCGTTGCCCTCTCAGCAGCACATGAAGCGACGCCAACGAGGAAGATAAGGACGAAAATAGGAATTTATTGAAATTGAATGAATTATTCTTTGCATCCATTAATACCGTATTTATTAATTGCTTCCTCAGTACCGTAGTAATGGTAATTATCGCTTGAGGATAACGTGAAAAACAGCGAATCACTGCAGTCTTTGCTTTCTCCCTCGTCGCACTGTACGTACGAGTCGTGCGGCCCCATGTCGTTGTCGTACCACACTTCTTGTCCATGATGGACGAAGAAGCCTTCAAAGTCAAGGGTTGGGAGGTGGGCGATCATGTCGCGTTTGTGGACAACGCGGAAGGACGAGGGAACCTGAAAGCGGCGTTCACTCGCAGTCGGCACACGCGGTCACTCACCAATTTCTGATGCGCATCCACGTATGCTTGGTTTCCGGTCCTCAACTGACCGAAAGTGACCAGAATCACGTTGGCAGGTTCGACCACTTTGTCGTAGACCATGCTGGCAGCGGCGATGCTCGCGATGGAGCCGCCGGTGTTGTGGCCGGTGATCCAAACCTGGAACTTTGGGAATTTGTTCTTGAGCGTGAAGTATGCGTCCTTCAATCCACCGGCCCAGATGTCTTTGTAGGCGTTCACGAAGTATCTGCTCGCCTTTCCGCCGCCCGCAAAGTTCTCGTGAATGAAATTCGAGCCGTCGAACATCTCCTCAACCTGACTGTAGGAATCGGTGCCTCGGAAGGCGATGATGATCGCTTCATCCTGATGGGAGGCGGTTATGAACGCGGAGCACGTGTCCTTGACGAAATCGCAATCCACTTTGAACTGTTGAGGCTTCTGAAACGAGCGACTTAAGACTAGAGCGCGAGAGAATCGTTCCTACTTCACAGATTCCCACTCCAAAGGTGTTATCGATGCACGTTTCCGGTTCGTCAGAATACGCCGCCGCACTCATCGGCATGAGCTTGAATCTTCCGAGCTCATCACTGTAATCCAAACGCTCCTTCGCCTGCGGCCTCCGGAGGGCGACGGCAGCAGCGGAGACGAGGAGAGCGCAGAAAAGAAGCACCTTCATGTCAGAGATCGAAAATGATAAAATGTGTCTCTGGCGTGTTTTATAGGAACGAAGCACGTTGTCTATCTGCGATGCTCCGTGCGTGCCGCACGTACTTTGTGATTTGTTTTCGCTTCACACGACCCTCGTGTCGTGACCTTATCAGCGTGTTCCCAGCAGCGGATCTGCATTTGCAAACTTGAATCTTTGATGATTGAATCGATTGGAATCTTCTTCTTCCTCTGGGGAACACGTGTTATCGGTATCGCCACCGCGTGTGCGTGCTGATACCGTGCAGAAACGAGCAAAGAAAGGTGCTTCTCTAGCGGCGGATTAACCGCTCAGAACAACGCGAAAGCGGGGCGAGGATCAACCGCTGATAGCAAACTAGAATACAGAATGCTGCAGAAGTGATATCAGCGGCGCCGATTCCTAACCGGATGATGGACACGGCGCCGTCTTTCGAAACGGACACAAACAAGCACATCAAACACTGACAATCAAACATTCCCGCTATCGTTGAATCAACGCAGCGAATCCTTTTTTGACCGCAGATTTCAAGTGCGAATTCGCGCGTTTCTCCTAATTTGCACACTGTGGGGATACCGTAGAGTTAAGTAATTTATTGTGCTTTGGCTAATTGCTGTAGTCGTTGGAGAGGAAACACCGCGATTCACTTCATTTTTTGACCATCGACAGGGGACATCCGTCCTCTCCGTAGTCGGTGAGGAACTCTTCGTGTTGGAAGTAGTGAAGATGGTCGGGGATCGAGAGGGTGAAGATGAATCCATCGCTGCATTTCCAGCTTTCATCTGAATTATCGCGCTCTCAGAAGCTGCTCCGGAATCAATAAATCCTCTTACCTGAATTGCACGTCTTGTAATCTGATCCGAAGGCCATGTCGTTCTCGTAGAACACTTCGGATTCGTGGTGCACGTATCCGTCGAAGAGGCCGTTGTCGGGGAAGTTCTCTGGGGGCACGTGAGGAACCAGATCGCGGTTGTGGACGACGCGGTACGAGTATTGAACCTGAGCACGCGCAATGAGAGGCGGCCACACGCAGACAAGCTTACCAGAGCGTGATGGGCGTCCGCGTAGGTCCTGTCACCAACACGGGGCTGACCGAAAGTCATCATCTTCATCTTCTCGGGGTTCACGAGTCCTTCGTGGGCCAAAGTGGCGGCACAGAGACTGGCCATGGCGCCCCCGAGCGAGTGCCCGGTGACCCACACCTCGTAGTCGGGGTGCTTGTTGCGCAGTTGGAGGTAGTCTTCCTTCAGTCCGGCCTTCCACACCGTCAGGAAGGCGTTGTAGAAGTAGTTGCTGACCATGCCGCCACCGATGAACTCCTTGGGGCTGAAGATGGTGTGGACGGTCTCCTGGATGAGTTGGAGGAACTGCGAAGTGCCACGGAAAGAGAGGATGATCGCCTTGTCTTCATTGGAGACGGCGGCAAATCCACGACAGGAATCCGTTCTCTCGGTGTCGCAGATCACTTCGATCACCCTTTGCACCTGAAACTCTCCTCGTCATCGTCTCACTGCAAACGCCGAATCTTACGGTAGAGTTTCCTGTGGGGTACACGGATTTCAGGCACAAATTTGGCTGATCAGCGTATGCGGCTGCACTGAAGGAGAACATCTTGAACCGGGCGAAGGGATCATTGTAGGATCCGAGAGCGAGCTTCTGCTTGCGGATCACAGTGGAGAGAGCGACTCCGAAGAGAGCGGAGATGACGAGAAGCGCTGTAGTGAGTCGCATGGTCGGAACGAATGCGGACACTCCCGCTCGCCACGTTTTATAGAGGGAAGTGTGTTGTGTGCTGATAAGTGCTCCATCTGTGATTGCCGCCAGTCGACGTACTTTTAATTTTGATCCCATTGGAATGGAGAGGGGTCGCTCGCGTGGCTCACACGTGGCTCCCTCATTGTGTGATTCTCCCGCAACGCTCACAGTTGACAGCAGTGTTGCACAAGAAACCAGAGAACGATCACTCGCGTCCTGTTGATGGTGCTTGCGGGGAAGAAGATTATAAAACCTAGTTTATTTCCTCTCTCTCAGTTATGTCGTCAAGAACTTCACAGGACATCCGTCTTCGCCAAAGTCGGGGAACATCTCCTGCTTCTGGTAGTAGTGGAGGTGGTCAGTAACCGAAACCGTCACCCAGAGGCTGTCGCTGCACTGGGACTGGTTGTCCGCGTTGCAGACTCTGTATGTCGATCCGAAGGACATGTCGTTTTCGTAGAACACTTCCGAAGCGTGGTGGACGTATCCGTCGAAGAAGGCGGCAGGAAAATGCTTAGGCGGCACATGAGGAACCGAATCGCGATTGTGCACCACTCTGTATCCAAACGGAACCTAGAATCTCTGGTTTTCAACTAAAAAGGTTCAGGGGAACGTACCAAAGCATTGTGAGCGTCAGCGAACGTTTGATCTCCGACGCGCGGTTGACCGAAAGTCACCATCACCAACTTCTGCGCGTTCGCCATTCCCTCGTGGACCATCGTGGCAGCACACAAACTGGCCATGGCGCCCCCAAGCGAGTGCCCCGTGACCCACACCTAGGAAGTACTTGTTTATCGCAACCGAATGCTTCGAAAAGTTTACCTCGTAGTCGGGATACTTGTTGCGCAGAGTTAGGAAATCGTCCTTCATTCCGCCGTTCCAAACTCTCTTGAAGGCTTCGTAGAAGTAGCTGCTCACTCTCCCGCCTGCGATGAACTCTTCGGAGGCCGCGATGGTCTCCATTCCCTCATCAAGGAGTTGAGTGAACGCGTTAGTTCCTCGGAAGGAAACGATGATAGTTTTCTCGTAGTGACTGACTGCGGTAAATCCACGACACGAATCCACCTTTATCGCATCGCAAATGACTTCAACTACGTTGTAGATCTGAAAAAAGGACCGTCGAAATGCCGTTCATCCTCACTCTCCTACCGACGCATTTGTAAAAGACGCCTGCACACAAAGATTTGGATCGTCTGCATAAGCTGCAGCACTCATCGGCATCATTTTGAATCGACCGAAGTCGTCTTCGAATGTGGCATATTTCGAAGGGATAACCGCGGAAGTGACGATTTCCGTGAGGAGGACCGCTACGATAGGCGCGAGAAGTCTCATGGCGACTGGCTGTACCTATTCTGATGCCTTCAAACCGGCTTATATTCAGTGAAAAACGAGTATCGGTTTGTAGCTGAACGTTCTCTAGCCGCGTGGTGTCCACGTGGGTTCGTTTCTTGCAAACACCAACGAATCCGGGTTGTCGGGAATCACGCAAAAATGCATTTTATCAGTTTGTGGCGTCTCTGATTACACGAGGTCAAAGGACGTGCGCTCGGCCGGCACACGCTCGAATCATGCGCACGGAACACGCTCCGATAACGTTTATTGCACACTTTGTTAACTTGCACCCAAGCGAAATATGTACAGTACCCTCCTGCATATGGAATCAAACACCAAAACGTTTGTATTTGAGTTAACGCGTTGTCATGTCGCGGTGGTGCTCGGTTGGCGCTACAGCAAAACACAAATTCCTGTTTTCCGATTTTAATTTTTGGAAAGTGCAATTGCCACACGTGGCATCACCATATCCAACTGGGCATTCGAGAGGGTGACGAGTTCTTTGCGCCAAACGGAGTACGATGCGTTGACGTCCATGCGGTTGTTGTCCCAAACCTCAGAAAGGCGATCGTGGACAAAACCAGTGTGCTTTTCGACTTGGCAAACAGCAGAAATCGAAGAACAAAAGATAATCCATTCTTACACGTGCTCTTGTGGTCTATGATAGACGACAACCACTAATCTCCTCGAGATGTTTACAGTCAGCACTTTATCGCGAGAGTGGAATCATCGTGAAATTACTCAGCAAGACTAAACACCTTATCACTTTGGGATTAATCTTTACAAAATTGAGAAGAGTGGTGAGTTGAACAAGCACCAACCCATTTTTGCAACATGCATGTGCTGAAAACCCAGAGGAAAAAAACGAAATTCTTTAAAAGCTTTTAGATGATAGCTACATATAAAATAGGCTGCGAAACTCGTTGTCGACAAGAGACAGAGAAGAAGCACTGAGTTTTACGATCATTCCGAATACCTCGGTCCCGCGCTGAAACATTGTTTTTGTGAGATGAAACGAAGTCACCGTGCGACAGGCAACTCGCGCTCGCGCTTCTTTGCATTTGATTTTGAATCACTGGACCAATGTAAACTCGAAATGCTGTCGGTGTTCTCTGTTTCTAACTGCACGTCGCACAATACGCATACGGAAATGATATCGGTAGAGGCCGACTGCGTTCTTTGGTCTTGAATAATCAATTATGGCGTGTTCGGGTTATGGAATACTGTGGTCTACGAACCGTCTCAACTTGCTGTCTACAAACGCACATTTCAGATAACCGGCCGCTCATTCGTCACACCATGCGGCCGTTGCCGGCGTCACGTAAGTTTTCCTCAAGTAACGCCGATATGTTACAAACTTTGCAGAGCGTAGTGGGCAACAGAACGGAGATAAGGCAGCCCGGTACAACATCAATCAGTTAAAGGGTGTTTTAAATGGTTTGTCCTCGATTCTAGCTTGCTGTTTTATCTTTGGTGATTTCAGATCATCATGGAAATCAGTTGGCTCAATTTATGGAGCATAACGCCGGTAACATGAATCGCTGCGACGGAATAATTGCAGGTGAGCAAAATGGACATGGCAATTGACAAACTGGCGAGTAATTCCATTACAATGTCACGTTGCGTTTTGTTTTATATTTTGAAGTGAATCGCATTTTGAATGATTATTTTATGATTTTAATTTCAGCGAAGTCTGCGACAAATCGTAGAGTAAGTGGAGTCTTCAAGAGACTTGCACAGCCCGGGAAGGCGAAAACTCCGTCTAACGCAAGCAGCAACAAAAACAATGCACCGGCGAGTCAACCTCCCAAGAAGCCAGGAATGATCCGCGCCCCGATGCCGAAACAGCAATATTCGTCAAAACCGACATTTCGCCTCAATCAATCTTTGCAGTCAAGCAAAGCGAGTACTTCGTTGAAAGTCGGTGTCAACAATAATGTACCGGCTAGTCTACCGCCCAAGAAGCCAGGATTGATCCGTGCTCCGATGTCGAGACCGCTGCGTTTTGGTTTTGCAGAGCGGCTCGGAACTCCTAAGAGCAAGACACAGGAGGTTATATTTCAATACGATTCTTTCCATTTGTAAAGACGTTTTCAGGCAGATAAGAAAGATTTGCTAACTGTAACTCAAGAGAAAGTAGTTGCTCTAAAAATTGAGGTTTGTACACAAAAAAATATCTGTAATATATCAGTTTGGAATTTGTTTCAGAACGAAATTCTGCAAATGACCGCCAAAGAATGCGGCGAGCAGGTTGATAGTCTTCAAAAGGAGTTGTCGCTGTTAACAATGACGAACGGCCACTTAAGCAGAATGGTATGATTTGTTTTGCGACGCTCATTTATGTTTTGGTGTGTAGAATAGTTCTTTGAAAGAAGAGCACGCGGCAACCAAGCAAAGATTGAAAGAGGCAGATGAGGAAATTGAGGACTTCAAAAAGCGAATGGAATCGGCTCGGAAAGAAAAAGAAGAGTTGGCGAGCCTTGTCACACATCAAAAAAGGCAGCACGAAATCACCAGCCGTCAATTGCATAATGAAATCGTAGATTTAAAGGTTTGTTTTCGCCGTTTTTTAATTGAAGATTTTCTAATTCTTTTAGGGTAACGTTAGAATTATGGTTCGCCTCCGAAAATTCATCCAAGAAGACAACGACCATTCTAAAATCGACACGCCTATTAAAGTCCTCAATCGACGCACCATTCAGATCGAAACCGTAAAAAAAGTTGTGTTATTCGTCTAAATGTTGGTGTTCAGGTTGGTAAAACAGCTTCATATGAATTTCCGGAGGTTTTTGGTATGAACAGTTCACAGAAAGAAATTTTTGAGAGCGTTAAAGACCTCGTTCTGGTACGTTTAATTTTAAGGGTTCTGTATTAATGTAATTTAGTCTGCTCTGGACGGTTTCAACGTATGTGTGATTGCCTATGGTCAGACAGGCTCGGGAAAAACATTCACTATGCGGGGAGGAGCTGATGAATCTGCAGGAATTATCCCACGAACGATCAAATTCTTATGGTCGGAACAGGAACGTTTGCTTGAAATCGGCTGGAAGGTGAGTCGCCGCGTGAAAAATCTTTCACTGTTGATTACTTTCAGTACGAGTTCAGTGTTTCCTTTCTCGAAGTATACAAAGACCAGGTTTTCGACTTATTAAATACGCGCCGTAATTCATTGATGCCGCGTATTGGTAATGGGTCTGTACATATCCCCAATCTTAGCGAAAGAGACATTTTAACAGAGGAAGAGGTAGTTGCGACGTGCTCAATAGATTACCAAAACGGATTGCTGCTCAGGTTGACACGTTGTTGAAAGTCGCGGACAGTTCTCGTTCTACAGCTGCAACGAAGTGTAACGCAGTGTCCAGCCGAAGTCATGCCATCTTCAAAGTCATTATTCGTGGCGAAAACACAAAACTGGGCATGTTGGATTAGACCCTTTTTGAATTTAAGATTCGTATGTTCAGGGCAAAGTTTCCAGTCAGAACTGAATTTGGTTGACCTCGCCGGCTCGGAGCGTGTTAAAGAATCCGGGGCAGCTGGTGACCGATTCACCGAAGCCACACACATCAATAAGTCGCTGTCTGCACTTCAAAACGTTTTGCGATGCCGTCTCGGGAAGCAAAATCATGTTCCGTACCGCGATAGCAAGTTGACGAGCGTGTTGCAAGAAAGTCTTGGCAAGGGTTCGTCGAAGACGCTGATGATTGTCAACGTGGCTCCGACAGCTAAGCATGCTGCAGAAACTAGGCGCTCTTTGGAGTTTGCTGCTCAAGTAAGATACTTTATGCGTAAAAAATTACTCTCCCTCTTTCAGACCAGCACAGTGAGCATCGGCGCTGCCAAAAAAAATTCGTTCTCGTAGTGGGATTAATAGAAAGTGTAAAATTAGTTTTAAGTGTACAAATGTCATGGACAAATAAATCTTTTAAATTTTGATGTAATGCATTTTTAAAGTTTGGGTTACTGGTATTTTCTATCACGATTATGGATACCTTTCTAACCGCTGTCTTTCCCATTTACGCGGGCGGACACAACAAGGCACACGGGTTTTATGGGTGCCCCTACCAAGCCCAAGCCCGGTGAGCCAATAAATAGGATAAAAGCCTAAGCCGGTTATGGCCGTACGGTGCAATCCGCTTGCGTTGAAGCCGCAAGAGCAAAAATGTCGTTTGCGCTGACTGTTTTTATCGGAAACCACGAAAACGGCGTGTGTGGTCGTTTGCGATTCCTGTTTTTTGGTATATTTCATTTCGAATATTTTGCTCTTTTGCTTTCCCGTGTAAAGAAGATTTCGCAGCAGCTTAAAAATATGGAAGCGGTGATTTCGGCGATGGAGAAGTTGGACGGTGCTCTGGATGAAAGAGTTAGCGAAATCAACAATTTGATGACACAGAAGGAGGCCGTTGAAGCTATGCCTGACTGGAGCGCTTTAGTTACAGCTGATAGCGAGTGGAAGCATTTGCTAGTCGCAAAAATCAACATTTACTTGACGCAAGAGATCGACAGTCTCAGGGTAAGTGAAGAAACCTTTCCGCGTTGCTGATTTCGTCGATATTTCAGATTGAATTAGACGAACTGTACTGGTACACAGCAAAGTTGCGCAGCTTTTGCGCAGGGAGGAACGACAAGTCATTCACGTTTGAGGCGGATCTACTTCTTCTCTTGGAACATCTTTCTGCTATTCACAGCGCGTACACCCATGCAGTCAACATAAGCGGCGTACAGAATTCGTCTTTGAAGAAAATGAGTCTTTTCGACTCTAATCCATCAGTAAGAAGCGCAGTTCAGAGGATAAAAGCCGATCTTGGGTGAGGTTTGAATGAGACTGTTGTGCACATTGCTTTGTCTTATGTTTGTTGAAAGTGACATTGGATCAATTAGTTTTTGTTGCAGGACGTTGTATACATCAGTGAGATTGGGATATTTCAGATCCTATAATTATTTGATTGGTTGATTGCAGTAACTATTTGTTTTACTGTTGGTTATTTATGTTAGTAGATCATTTTGTTGCAACTGTATTGATCACAACTGTTCGCATGCTCCTCTCGCTCTCTGACTCCAATTGACGGCGAGAATATTGAAAGGACCAGATCGTGAAATATTAATCGAACACTGACTTGTCACTTGTTTATTTTATTCGCCGAGTTTTCTGACACGTGGTTCCTGGATCTTGGATTCATCAGCTAATGAAGTTGCGTTATTTCAGGGCAGCACTGACAAAATGTGCTCTCATGGTCATGGAGGTAATGGCGGCGGCGGATGTTCCCATGAGTTGCTACAATCAGGAGATACCGAGTTTCTCGAATATCGTATGGATGCATCCATCGACATCGATCGTATCACAGTATATGGTGAAGATGTGATTGACCAGGGAAAGAAGGTCTTCAAAAGCTGGGAGAATCGCCTGGATAAGTGCGTTCATTTTTCTAATTTACCGCTTACTTCAATTTTCACTTTGTAGGATTAACTTTGTTGAAACAGACGACGTTGACGAACCTGAATTGATTTTTCACATTCCCTTCAAAGGAAATGTGAAGATTAACGGAATCACACTTGTTGGAGATTTGGACGACTCTTTTCCCAACAAAATGAGAATTTATAAGGATCGTGAAACGGTTTGTCACAGTGATCAATCATTCTTTTGGTGATTCGTGACTTCAGATGGGTCCTTCTGATATGTCGATTGTTCCCGAACAGGAATTTGACCTGAAACAAGATGACCGAGCCAGTGTGGACTACCCACTACGCGCCGTCAAGTTCAACACTGTTTCCAGTTTGACGCTTCATTTCCCGTCAAATTTCGGAGGCAGATGCGGCAATCCTCAAAATACGAAGATCTACTACATAGGCATTCGCGGAGAATTCCAGAAGGAGTTCCGCCAGCAGGTTACGAATTGCGTCTATGAAAGCCGTCCTCAACTCAAGGATCACAAAACGGACGCTCGGGATCAAGTTACACGCGATATTTTCTAATCTCACTTTATTTGGATTTATTAGTTTTCTCATCAATTTCGGTTAGTTCTGTGTATACGAGTAATGAATTTGTATTTTACCTGCTTAGTTGATTTGTAGTCCTTGAACAGCCAGAATGGTCTGATGTTCAGATAAGAGGCTTAGACACGTGCTCAGCGAGTAAAGCAGGACTTTGACGTAGGTAGGATGGCCTGCACTTTTGCACGTCTTTCTCTGGTTCTTCTTCACTTGGAACTCGAAAGTGATCAAACACAACGGTGCCGAATTTGTGAATACGTATTCCAGAGTGCCGGAAACGGCGTTTCTCGGCTTAACTGGCAAAGAAGCACTTTTTTATTTCTCATGCTGCAACCGGACTTTCTTGACATGATCGGCTCGTCGTCTTATCAGTCTCGAGGCTCCGCTTCGCTTATCGCCGGCGCTCCTTCACCCTTAAGAAAATCCTTCGCACAATTCTCGATCATTCGGGAGAATGAACGCCTTCGCCATCGCTTTGTTGGCTCTCAGCCTGGGAATCGCTGTTTCGAAGCCGGTTGAACTCGACGCACACTTTCAGGACGGATTTGCGAGGGCACGGATGCTCCCGATGAGCGCCGCCGCCTACTCGGATTCGCCTGAAAAGTGTGTTAACGCCGTCTTCAAGAATGCGTCGGTAAGTCGTCTGTCCGCAGAGCACTTCACTGATTCGAGCGATTTCAGTTCATTCGTCAAATCTCGAAGAGCTGCGATCCCAGCAACGACGACAAATGCTCCGGCTTCACCGCTGTCTCGCACGGTGATAAAGCCATCATTCTGGCTTTCCGGTTTGTTTCAGCCTGACCGAGTGGAAAGGTGAAAACGGGTTTCAGGGGCTCGCAAGGCGTGATTCAACTTCTGATGGAGGCTGATCAGACCCTTTTCGACTCTCATGTTCGCTTCATCGGCGGAGGAAACGTCAGCAAGTACTTCTTCGACGGATTCAACCTTCTGTGGTCAAATGGAATGAAGGATGACTTCCTCGCTCTGAAGAACACGTACCCCGACTATGAGGTGAACTTTGGTCAGTAAACGGTTGTCAATAATCTGTAATTCGCAGCTGTGGATCACCGGACACTCGCTCGGAGGTTCGATGGCTACGTTGGCCGCCGGAACGATTCTCAAGAAGGGTTGGGGAACCGAGGACAAGCTGAAGTTGGTCACTTTTGGACAGCCTCGCACTGGAGACAAAACGTTCGCTGATGCGCATGATGCTCAGGTATTTCAAGGTTTTTGGATTGAAGCCAAATTGCTTGATTCAGTTCTCCTACTCTTTCCGTGTAACCCACAAACGCGATCTCGTTCCTCATCTACCGCTCCGTGGAATGGAGGGTTACGTTCACCACAAGTACGAGGTGTGGTACAACAACGGCATGACATCGGGAAGTCCTTACAAGGAGTGTAAACTCGACGACAGCGACAACTGCAGTGACGGCCAATTTGATTATAGTGTAGAGGATCACCTCCATTACTATGGCAAAATGGTATCGGAGTTTGGCGACGGTGGATGCGTCTGATGCGTTTGGTGTTCTGTCTATAGTGTCTTTCATAACCTCAATGAACAAACTGGTGATGACTGTAAGGGCCACTTGGAGGGCGCCGTCACGCGCGTGTGGCGCTTTGCTTAACACGTGTTTTTTGAAGTACGCGAGTGAGCGATCGGGACGAGTGGACGTTTGTTTTTGTGCGTCGATTAACCCGGGGATGATCACGTTAACGTCGCGCGCGGGAACGTTTTTAGCTCACGAGGCGAGGTGCGCGCGAAACGATTAGCAAATTTTTACGTAAAGCGATGACGCAGCAAGAACCTCGGCTTTAGGTAATGTGTACAGTACTCCGCTGGTTTTTGCTGAGCGAAAGTTGAAAGCATTTCTGCAAGTGCCTCACACGAATCTGTGCGAAGTCGTCAAAGTTGAGCATCCTCTCATTGGCTGTTTGTTCTTCGAATTACTCTCGTTGGAATAACGCAAACGTTGTAAAACAAAGGCACTAAGGGATGGACGCATGGTTAGTCGGTCGACAAACACGAACCAGACACTCGAGTGCAGACGATTGACTGTTTCATGTTTTGATTGAACAAGGCGCTCCTCGAGTTGACCGGAGACGTGGCAACAAGACCGCAAACAGCGCAGAAAACGGTGATTCATGCGGCACAGAATCGAAAACACGAAACTGGTCAAAAGGGCACTTGCCCCCGTCGGTCAGAACAAACAAATCTCCTTTTTCTGCTGCGACGCCGCTGCATGTTTGCCCCAACAGTTGCAGACGGCGTTTTTCTCGACTTCTCTCCTTTACCGAAGCACTCGTTAATTTCGTCATCGCGGAGACAAATTCCAGAGCGGCTTCTTCGCTGCTCCCTCGGGACTTCTTTGTCCCGAGGCAAATCCCGCCCAGGACGATATATATTTGAAGCAACCGCCCTCCGACCGGTCATTACCGAACGCTCCTCAGCGCTCCTTTAGTCTTTGCCTCGGACGAGCGCGCGGCGCTCTTTGCTTGTTTATGAAGTAGTCTGCGAGAATCTCTCAGCTGAGCAGCGGTCACTCGCGCATTCCTCGCGGCGCTCTACAGCGAATTTTTTGTTTATCTACTGTCGAGAGTCCGAGTGGACATTCTGTAGACTTGCGGTCATTTCAGTCCCAGCGGTCATGAGAATCGGTTGGTTCTTCTTCGCCATCCTCCTGGTCGGCTTCTCGCGCGCCGAAGATGCAAAGGAAGAGCCAGAGGTAAGCGTCAGTCTCCACAAATCCTACTTACCGTAACTCTTCAGGAGAGAACGAAGGATTCGGTTGTGATCCGAGCGAAACGTCAATGCTGCATGATGAACCAAGCGTCGGCGTGTTGCCAGCAGGCGATGCCGATGCCCCCGCAGATTCAGCCCCAGTGCAACTGCCAGCAGCTTCAGCTTCAGGTGCGTCGTAAAGTGTTGCGCGAGTATTCTCTTCGCAAACACTTATCTCCGACCACGATGTTAACATCCGGTCACTTTAGGTTCAACGGTGTGATTGTGCAAACATTATGCAAACTCAATGTGGCTGCTCGCCTCCTGCAGCTTCCGGCTGCAACTGCGGACAGCTTCAGCAGCAGTTCAGCTCTTGCGGATGCGGATCGCTCCAATACCAGGTTGGACAGCTCAAAACACGAAGGGAAAACTGAATTCGCGACTATTCAGGTCTCCTGCAACGCGTGCCCACCTCCTCAGCAGATGTGCATGCCCGCCTGTCAACCGTCGTGCCAGCCGCAGTGCGTCCAACAACAACAGCAGCAGCAGATGCTTCTTTTGATGCCTCAGCCGCAGCAACAGCAATGCGCTCCGGCCTGCATGCCCGCTTGCCAGCCCCAATGCGTCCAGCAGCAGTGCGCTCCCTCCTGTCAACCGATGTGCGCTCCGACGTGCCAGCAGCATCAGCAGAGTCAGCAGATCTACGTCGTCCAGCAGCAGCCTCAATGCACTCCGGCGTGTATGCCATCGTGCCAACCCCAATGCGTCCAGCAACAATGCGCACCTTCATGCCAGCCCATGTGCGCTCCTAGCTGCATGCCTCCTCTTCCCCAGCCCCAGCCCATCGTTATGATGCCACCGCCGCCTCCACAGTGCGCTCCGGCGTGCATGCCCTCGTGCCAGCCACAGTGCGTCCAGCAGCAATGCGCTCCGGCCTGCCAACCGCAGTGCAACAACGGATGCGTCCAGCAGCAACAGCAGCAGATCATCGTCGTTCAGCCTCCCCCCGCTCCAGCCGCTCAGTGCGCTCCGGCCTGTATGCCCTCGTGCCAACCGCAATGCGTCCAGCAGCAGTGCGCTCCGGCCTGCCAACCAATGTGCAACAACGGTTGCGTCCAGCAGCAACAGCAGCAGATCATTGTCGTTCAGCCCATGCCAGCTCCCGCTCCGGTTGCCCAATGCGCTCCGGCTTGCATGCCCTCTTGCCAACCGCAGTGCGTCCAGGTAAGCAAACTGTTTGCACACAATGAAGCTCTACGTCTTCTTTCCGTCTTCAGCAAGCTCAGCTTTGCGTCGCCGCCTGCCAACCGAGCTGCCAATCGTCATGCGGATCCAACAGTCAATGGTGAGAAATCTCACGGAACAGAATGCAACTACCGTACTTCTTTCAGCGTGAACACGTGTCAACCTAGCTGCCAACAATCTTGCATGCAGCAGCAGCAACCTGTTATCGTTGTGCAGCAGCCTGTTCAGCAACAAGCGTGTCCTTCGATGTGCCAACCCGCTTGTCAACCCCAGTGCGTTCAGGTAATTTCCTGATCTGCAAACCTTGGTTCAAGATTCCGTTTCAGCAACAGCAAGTGTGCGTCTCCGCTTGCCAGCCAAGCTGCCAGAGCACCTGTGGATCCAACGCTCAGTGCGCTCAAACCTGCATGCCCCAGTGCCAGCAGTCCTGCATGCAGCAGCAGCAACCCGTCATCGTAGTTCAGCAACAGCCGATCGTGCAGCAGCAGCCCCAGGCGCTCTGTGTCCAGGCCTGTCAGCCCAGCTGCCAGTCGTCGTGCAACTCGAGTAAGCTATACAGTCTTCAGGTTCAGGGATTTAATGTTATCTTTTCAGACGCCCAGTGCTTCCAATCGTGCATTGGAAGCTGCCAGCAGTCGTGCCAGCAGCAGCAGCAACAAGTCGTTGTTGTTCAGCAACAACCTGGTTGCGGACAAACTTGCGCTGTAAGTCTCTCCAATTCTTGTCATTTTTAAACGTCGCCGTTCCAGCCTCCACCAGTAGCCCAATGCGTGCCCCAATGCCAACCCGCCTGTCAGCCTCAGTGCATCCAGATGCAGACCAGAGGAACCTACCAACAACCGGCCGCTATCACCATGTGCGGAGGCCCGAGCTGCGCGTGCGGTTCGGGTTACACCCAGTGCATGCAGGGCGTCTGCTGCCTCCGACGTCGCCATCGCGTCGCCAAGGCGAAGACCGCCTAATGCCTTCTACAGTGAAGTCATACAGTAATCTATATTCTTCATATTCTATTTTCACCACTGCAATATTTATTGCCGATCAGTTAGTCGGCGTTCGACAAGTGTCCGGTAATTCTTTTGGAATTCGCTAAAACGTACCAAAAACTTTGTTTGTTGTTCCACGATGCGTTGTCTATGTCTGTACAATAAAGAGATTTGTTATTGCTTCGCAAAGACGACGTCAAAGCGCTCATCCGCGATCCTCTCACGCGCCCGTCCGAGAATCCAACTCATAAGTCAGCGCGAAATCCTCTTTCGCGAGACAAAAAGCGCTCGAAGAAGCGGTCGGAGTCGACTCCCGGGGCGTCGGGACGTCTTGTTTGCGCTTCTTACACAAACGGCGTCGAGAGAAAACAGCATCTGAAAAGAGTGGCGGTCAGTCGGCGAGTGGAGCGCTGATCGCGAAGTCAAACAAACAACTCGAGGTTTCGCGGTAATTCTCTGATCTCCCGCGGGCGATCTTCCAAGCACTGATGAACTCGATAGACGTAAGCGCCCGTCTGTGCGCTCCTGAACCGAAACAAACACAAACACACGTGTCATCGCATGTGTTTCGATCAGAGAAATAAAATAGATTTTATTATTTCCGTCGTATTTACAAACATCTTGAGATTATGCGTGATACACTCTCGTGTTACCGTAGTTGTAATACGGTCCTCCTCTGTATTGCGTAGTCGTGTACGGTCGATAGGCGGTGCGGAGGGGGCCGGGTTTCAAGTTGTATATTCTCTTGCGTTCGTAGAAATGACGAATTCGCGCGCAATTGAGGTAGACGATTCCCAGAATGAAGATCACCTAAAGGGAGCAGATTGGGCGCCGTAGAGATCGATGCGTACCAGAAGGAAGATTGCAGAAAGAGGTCCGTAGAAGTAGAGGAACTGCGAGAGAGCAGCGGACTCTGCGTTATTGTAGCCGGATTCTCCCTGAAACATGGCGAATGAGATGATTTGTTCAGCATCCCACCTTTTCGTCCGGGATGAACAGAATCCGGTCGGAATCCAATTCAGTGTTGTTCGCAAGGCAAATCTTCAGTTCGTGCGACGTTTCTGTGATTCCTTTCGGTATTTTCAAGATGTAGGGTTTAATCGTGAACAACGCGTTCCGTTTCACCTCCTAAACTCCTCAGTGCAACCCTCAGAAGATCTCAATGCTGCTCACAGAAGCGTCGATGACGTCAGCGACCGTGACTCGGTGAAGCGGTGATCGCGCTTTCCACCCGATCCAAATTTTGTCGACGCGCGCGTCCGAAATCTTCTCCTCGAGCGAGAGCGCGCGGACACGCGCCGACCGAGAATCCAAATCATAAGTCAGCGCGAAATCCTCTTTTGCGAGACAAAAAGCGCTCGAAGAAGCGGTCGGAGCCGACTCCCGGGACGTCGGGACGTTCGTCGACGTCTTGTTTGCGCTTCTTACACAATCGGCGTCGTTCGTCGAGAGAAAACAGCATCTGAAAGGAGTGGCGGTCAGTCGGCGAGTGGAGCGCTGATCGCAAAGTTAAACAAACAACTCGAGGCGGAGGATCGCGACGAGGTTGCGGGATAATTCTCTAATCTCCCGGGGCGATCGTCCAACTACCGAGAAGGTCGAACGTAATGGACTCACCTGGTGTCCGTTTCACAGCGGCAATCCGCGGGCGGATTAGCGCAATCGGTGACCGCTGTCGCTGTTGACTTCTGATGCTTCCTAATCTCACGAGGAGTCGTCAACGTTGACGTTGTGGACACCGGAGTGGTCGTTGGAGTGGGCTTTAGAACTGAAACCAAATGGAAACTCAGAATTCCGTTTCCTCAGCTCCAATGAAAGAATGAAGTCATTCCACAGAAGACAAGCAAGTGCATTGATAGTAGGCATAGAGTGTCAAGCGGCGGAAGTTTATTAGTAGAGCAATTCGGAAGCAAACAAAGTGAGAGGTAGGTTAGTGAGCAGAGCGGTTGTTATTAGCGAAAAGCGGACTACGTGTCGTAGTAATAGTCGGAACTACCTTCTTCAGTCGCCTTCGAAGCGATCGGAGGGAAGAGGAGCGTCTCATCGACGGAGACGTCGTTCTCCTCGAGATCGATCGACGTCGGTGGCATCGTGCGCTCCACCGCGGAGAGCTCCTCCATCGGAGAGGATGCTGTGCTCGTCGAGGTCGTCGGCGCGGCGGTCGTTCGACTCTCCGCCATCGT
Organism: Steinernema feltiae; assembly: GCA_007213375.1. Taxonomy (NCBI): domain Eukaryota; kingdom Metazoa; phylum Nematoda; class Chromadorea; order Rhabditida; family Steinernematidae; genus Steinernema; species Steinernema feltiae. The sequence goes on from MQUG01000172.1 coordinate 70,028, forward strand.
CGTCAGCTTCGTGCTCGCCTTCTTCTCCTCAACGGCGATGTGCGGCGTCTCCATCGAAATCACTTTGATCGGAGTTGCAACCGACGCTTTCGCCACCACCTCGCCTTCGATCTTCGCGCAATCGTCGCATTTTTCGAAAGAACCTCCTGAAGCAAGATTAACTCGCTGATCAGAGCGTAACTCACCGGTTACGGTATCCGAAACCGAGCACGGAGTGCACACGAATGGCGTCACAGTGACGAGATCGAATTTCGGCACTTTGTAGAGCTTACTGTAGATGGCGCAAACCTGGACACCGTAGTCCAGGTCGCTTTTCACCTCCAACTCGATGCTGTTGACCTCTGAGCGCACTTTCTCTTCCTTGCCTTCCAGAATCTTCCACGAGACGAACGGCACCCCGCCCTTTGCCTCGACGGGGCCGTGTCTCACGTGGTAGTAGAGGGGCTTCTCCTCCTGGTCCTTCAGCTTCCACATCACAGTGGCGTTCTTGCTGCTTCCCCACACGTCCACGATGTTCGTGCACTGTGGCGCTTTCTCTGAAAGTCGAATTTGAGGGAAATCGAGCGGGTTCGTGCACCTCGACTGCAGATTGGGTGCGAAGGGAAGTTCTCGCAGTTGACTTCGATGTTCGTCTGCACGGTGAACGGATCCAAACGTTCGCACTTCGGAAGCACCTTCACTTGGAAGAGGAAGCGGCATCTCTCGGTGAGAACGTCGGACGGCAACTCCATGGAGAGACGTCCTCCGTTGTAGAACAATTCCTGAGATGAAACGAATTAGAACGCCTGCAAGCCGCAGTCGCGCTCATCCTCCCAAACTCCGTTTGTTTCCCTCTTTTCAAGGTTGAAAGTGAGCGGAGATGTGACTCCGAGCGGCGGCGTCTTTCACTTTCCCAAACGGCGTTCCCGACGCGTTCGTAAATCGTAACAAAGCGCAATTGAATCCACTTAACAATTGGGTCAATTGTAAACGAAGGTCAACATCGCCCTGTTTGTATTTCGACCGCTTCGCGAATGATTTACGGCGCCAGAACGAAGGACAAACTCACCACTTTAGGCTCGGGCAGTTCGCCCTCCGGCGACTGACAATGAATCGGGTACGCTTCCGGTGCTTCCACGCCGGAGATGTCGGTGTCGAGATATCCGCCTGGATTCATCCAGATGGCAGTCACCGTAATCGACTCCTCCGACTGGTTGAACTCCGGTTCATCGAGTTTGATCTGAAACGCAAGATGGAGATAGAAACAAGCATAGAGAGAGAGTACCAATTCGGGATCGACGGAAAACGAAGGCAAATTGACCGGAATCACTTGTGGATGATAGGTGGCGAGGTGATTTTCGGCATCCGAAGTCTTGAGGATCGAGATGACGCGGTACGCGTACTCCTTGCACGGATCGCTGACGCTGAAGGTGAGGTCGTGACCGGAAGAGGCGCCCTGAAATGAATTGCGTTGCGCGGAGTCGATGAACTCAACGACTGACAGCGAAGATCCATTTGACGTTCGCTTTGCTGAGATTCTCGACTTCCGTGTACTCGAAGACGTTCATGAACGTCCTCGGCAGCGAAGTCGTCGCCACTCGGATCGAATGCGCCGAGAGATATTCGGTGGTCGCGGAGAGCTCCTCCGGCGCCATTTTCCCTGAAATCGAAAGCAATCGTGTCCGGAATCGGATTCGCTGCAAATCGCGAAACGTTACTTACGCTGCAGGAATTCCTCCGTCGCGCCGACGCAGATTCGCGCGCTTTTGGCGACGGGGCAATTACAGTATACCGCGTTAGGCTGCAAAGTGACAATTAATATGAATGAAAGAGAGTTTCTGAAAGGAGCAATTATTCTGCAGAGAACTGTTCTCTCCAATTACGGCGTCGAGGATTCGAATTTCACTTTTTGCTCCTCAGAAATCCCCGGATGGCGACGGTCAAGTGAACCAACGGATCGTCTTTTTGCAACTTTTCGCGGATCGGATGAAATACGAAATCGAATTTGAGAGAAAACGCGGCGGAGTGAGGCCGCCGAGTGATTTTAATCAGATTTCGCGTAATGTTGTGATTTACGGCTTTGTTTGCAAGAGCGTTTTTGGAGAATGGATTGAACTCGGTGGATTGAAAGAGGGAAATTCATTATTCTCATAATGGAGGCACAGTTTTGCTGTGGTTACCACGAGAATTAACGGCAAACGGAGAAGATGAGAAACTCACAGTTCCGGCGAGCATGCACTTCGAATAGCACTCGATGGCGCATTGCGCCCTCCGACTCGGCTGACCGAAGATCGCTCCACACGCGCAGAGAATCAGAATCGCGACGCGCAACGTCGTCGTCATCGCCATCTGCAAGTGACCAATTGACTCTGCGAACCGCTCAGAAGTCGCGGTGCTCCGGTTCGCTCGCTCGCGCCTTTCGAGCACTCGCAATTAGGCGTCGCCGGATTATTATTACACCCTTTGAAGTCGTCGCGTTGCCGTGTTGCGCGTCGCAAATGAAAAACAGCTGATTTAATGGCAGAAGTCTCGTGTCGGCCATGACCTGGACGGAACAGCGGAGCGAAATCAAAATGAGGGGAAACACCGCGAGCTGATTAAACGCATTTGGGAAGTGAAGCAGAAATCTAGTGAAAAGTGCTCGAATACAGTAACCGGCGACTGAAGCGGCAAAAAATGAAAAGTCGAAGGGAACGAATTGGGGATAATTGTAGCCTCAAATGTTTCAGGTCGCAAGATGATGACAAATAGGTTGGTCTCCCGGAAAAGGGACCCCACAATTGAGTTAATCGCGGACGAAGAACACTCGGAAGATCCGTTTGAGGAGAATCGTCTCCTGAAATTAGCAGAAAGACAGCCGCCATGGGTAAACGCGGGAGCGAAGGAGCCCTGAGGCGTCGATGGATCAGTCGGAGTCAAGAGGCTCGGTCGGAAGTGGGTCAACCGGTGCGTCGTTGAACCTCCTCTCACCTCGCCTGCAGCAGACAAGCGCGGCGAACGACTTGCGCAACTCCGTTGACCTCAAATGTCGTTCCTTTGCGCCGTCAACCGTATTGTGGAATATGACGAACGTAATAGGGGCCACGCGCAGTTGCCGCGAAGTCGCAACCGCGACGGCGATTGTGTTCTAATTAAGGTCGGCGCGCCTCGCGACCTCCTCGCGAAGGTAAGTTGCGCTTCGTGCGAACGGCGACGATGACGACCCTCCCGTGGACAGGACTCGGCGGTAAAAAGCATTTAGAATCGGCCGTTTATGGCGCTGTGAAGGGAGACGGAGAATGTAAACAGTTTCGGATTCGCGGATGCGTGGAAATAAGGGAAATCTGCAGGAAAAAACGCACGCGGTGTACAGTCGCAAAACCGCGAGTTCCTACGGTATCTTGAATGCTGGTTTGGGTAAATTTGAAGCATCAGCTGTGCTACCTGCAAACACTCAACTTGTCCCTCAAATGACCCAAGGCGCCTCCCCGTTGGACGATTGTGGTCCCAAGTAGAATCGACCACACAAGCAGAGGAGATTCGTTGTCACAAGCGGAAACCGCAGGCATTTTTACAACACGGTGGTGCGAGATTCGAGTGATAACGGCAGCGGTCGACAAGAACGAGTTTTGGACCTTTTCATTCAGAGTTCGTTGCTCGTCCGTCCATCGATGGACGCGAAATCTGTGTCCTTCGTGGTGAATCCTCCACAAGAAGACTTTGAGCAATGCGTTGAACTCGTGAGTTTGGGCAAAGCGTGCGGCTGAATCATCTCTCTGTTCAGGTGTGCAACTACGAAAACTGGAAGCTCGCAAGCGGTGACTACAACGTCTTCCTCCGTGCATTTCCCAACAACTTTTGGCTTACTGTAGCGAAAGACAAAGGTTTGCTTCGCTGCTCGGAATGTTCTAATGGACGTTATGTGACAGAGAAAGTCGTTGGATTGACCATGGTCTCCACAATGTCGACTCTCGAAGGAAAACGGCGAGATTTCCACCTTTTCTGGCTTCTTCGTTCATCCCGATTACCGTGGTTACGGTATAGGCAGTTCGCTTTTCCGCATGGCGCTCGATTCGAAACTGAAAGCGGGGAAGAACGTGAACCTCAATGCTCGTGAGTTGCGTTGATTGAACGCGGAGAGGTCGATGGAGAGATTTAGTGAATGAAAAGACGAGTTGGTACGTTTCGCGTGGAATCAAACACTTCGCTCCTACCCCGAACACGACTTTTACCGTTGAAACCGGCGACATTCGGCCTTTGCGAGTGAGGAAACGTTTGGATGCTTCCCTCAACACCCTCGAGAATCTCAAAATCGTCCCAGTTGAAGACGTGCGTGACCAGGCGCTAGTCGACTACGACAAGAGCGTCGTTCCCGTAGATCGATCCACTTACATTCCCGCTTGGCTTCGGAGAAGCGACGCCTTCACGAGGGTCTCTGTGTCTCCAGAAGGCGAAGTGAGGGGATTCGCGTGTCTCCGGAGCATCTCGAGAAATCGACTCTTGTATTCCCCGATATTCGCAAAAAACGAGGTGAAAACTGCTCGAAAGTCTTTGTTTATACGTTTTCGAGATTTAGCGCATTGCTGAAGCGCTGGTTCTGGCAACAATCGACGCTGTTCCTCATCTTGGGAAGTTTACAGATGTCGTTTTCGTGGCAAGTGGAGAAAACCTCGCCATCGAGAATGTCATCGAGCGATTGGTCGAAGGCGGTCGATTCCACAAGAAAAGCCACGTGCATCGAATGTTCTCCGCGAAGGTCTTGACATCCGATCACAGCCAGATCTTTGCTTTTACCTCCTATGGATCGTGCTGTGTTTGAAGTGTTGATTGGATGGCTTAGTTCATAAATGAAGTGCATCCTCCACGACGCAGATTTAGGATTGGCGGACAAAGAAACCATTTATTAGCAGCGAGGAGGGAGCAAGTCAGAAGGTCTGAGAAGTCAGAGATTGAGAAGCTTCCACAATGATAATTAAGCGCATTCGACTTCTTTTGCTCCCCGCAGTCAATCGCGTGGCTGAATCGAGCGAATAGATCAGTGGAAGGAGCTGATTGGATACCTGCGTTTGTCTCCTGGGAGGCCTGACAGATGCCGTTTCGTTGTCGTCACTCTTGGCTTCTCGGTGTGGAATCACGTCGTGGATGCCGATTTCCTGCATTTTGGGCTGCGAGGAATTTGCATTCTGCACGGAGACAATAGAGGAGATGAAGAGGAATGCGAGATAAAAACTCAAAATGAAGCCGCGAACCATTTTCCCTCCATTTGCACTCTTTGGAAGCTTTAAATAGAGTCGAGATAATCCCGTTATAACGATGTTTACCGAGTGAATCCTGTTTTTAATAGCGCGAGTATCCGGAATTCGCATTTTCGAGCGTAACAAACAAAATTAGCGCTATTTTTAGAGCGCGCGTGATCGACGAGCCGCTAAATCTCTCTAATTTATCTCCCGAATATCTCTTCTATTAAATAGAGCCGATCAGCTTCAGTTGACTCGTCCGGTGATTCGGCCGGGATTCTTCGCGATCACCTCGGTCATGCTCCCGTTGAACATCCGAGTCATCAATCCCGAGTAGACGTTCTCTAGAACCATCGAAGTCATAGCAGCTTGGAAGCCGACTATGCAAACCGTGACCACCGGCTTTCCTGACTTATATCCCGCTTTCTCCGCCACTGAACAGCAATCTTAGGGTTGTTAAGCTACATCTCTGCTTACTCTGCCTGAGTTCTTCCTCTGACTTCAGCAATCCATCGCTTCCGACCATTTCGACGGTCGGTAAGCAGATTGTGCCGGGAACGAAATGTCCTTTCAGTCCTTTCTGGGCTGCAAAAACGTATATTCGTTCAACTGATCGTCGAATACTGTAATTTACCGTAGTCTTGCACGAACTCTTCATTGATTCCTTCATATTGCTCTCTTACTCGCGTGTCGAGCAGATTGTATTCGGTGGGTTTGTCCCAGATCGTCTTCCCTAGCGCATCCTTCTCCTCCATCTCGTCGTAAGTGATGTTGATGGCCGTGTTGTCCAACGCTTTCCAGTTTCCTTTCTACAGAGGGGGATTCCGGTGACGATTTTCGCTCAAACGCACCTTTGGTTTGAAGATGTTCGGTGAATCGTCTACTTGGAGCCCCTGCTGCAGCCAGTAGTCGAATCCTCCGTCGAGAATCGACAATTTTTCGACCGAATGACCGTAGCTCTGTGTGAATCATTGAGAAATCCGATTACGCGTTCCGAATTACCTTCAGAAGCCAGGCCATCTTGAAGGCGTGCAACATTCCTCCGATTCGTCCCCGAGAGTACAGAATCACGTGTTCTCCTTTGTCCAAGCCTAGCGCCTGGACGTACTGTTCGAAGAGCTCAGGCGGATACATTTCAAAGCGCTGGTACTTCCCGGGGAACAACGCCACATCGAGATTTGCATGGACGGATCCGGGGATTCGGGCGGCGAGGAACTCGCGTCGTTGCCTGGAAGCGAATGCATTAATTTGGAGCGCAGAAGGGGACGCTACGGGCTGTCCAGCGCGGCGAGCTCCTCGAATTTTCCATAGAATTTCTGCTCAAATTCCACGGGATCGGGTTTTGCCGGAGGCGCACTGACGAAAGCGCAATCGAAAAGGCGGATGCCTTCCTTGTTGATCGATCCGCGCTGAAATACGAACAGTTTTCACACTTCCATCAACAAATACGCGTTCCTGTTTACCTGCACCAAATCGAGGAGCGTCTTCGAGTTGATCACGCGTTTTAACGCCATTTAAGCAATGACGGCAGCAGCGGAGCGAGATGCAACGTCTGAAATTATCGCTTCGGTGTTTCTTCGGGGCGGCGTTTCTGTTATTACATGACTCGTGATTGCTGACGAGCGAAAAACGGTTAAATAGTTTGTTGCAGTCGAGTATATAATTGTGGCAACTGATGTGTTGCTCTGATGGGGGTATAGCTCAGGGGTAGAGCGCTCGCTTAGCATGCGAGAGGGCTGGGGTTCGATTCCCCATACCTCCAAAATCTTTTGATGTTTTTTGCCTTTATTTGGCCTTTTAACAACGACAAATTATAAGCAGATGTATTTTAGTTCTTTGACAGTACGCGTCGGGGAAAACTCAATTATAAATACAGATTTCGTGTGTCAAAACACGAGCTTGCCGAAAATTGCGTCCTCGAGCGACAACTCTGATGACCTGAGGACAGAGTACGGTAGTTGCAAGTTAAAGAAGCACAAAGAGGGGAGGAAATGTTTTTGTTTCGAATCCCATTTTTGTTGAATTCGAAGTTTAAATTCGCGAAAACTTGCATTTTCGGGAGCTCAATTCTTGAAATCTTGCAGGATTAACAATGTTGACCGTTTTCGTCGATAGATTCAAGTTCAACGACGATGGATTTCCAACGGAGTCGAGCAAAGAACAGGTTGTATTCAGAATTTCAACGGGGCTAATTATAATTATCGGCTAATTTAGGAGAAAACAGAGAAAATGGTGCGTGACGAGTATGAAAAGTTTTTGGCCACGTGCGACTCCGAAATGGAGCAGCCCGACCCGCGTCTAACTCCTAAACTCAACATGGCGGATCATTCTCACTATCTGATTAACTCTCTTGACAAGTTGGGATCGGGATACAGTGGATTGGACTCGAGCCGAACATGGATGTGTTACTGGGCGTTGCACAGCTTGCGTTTGATGAATTGTGACATCCCAAGTGATGTAGAAAAAAGGTACTTTTGATTTCCGGCATTGCGTTTTTTAGTGCAAGTAGTTTAGAGTCATTGCGTTCCTTGAGACCTGCAAAGTTGTCGATAGCGGATATGCAGGCGGTCCTGGACAGTTGCCACATTTGGCGACAACTTACGCTGCTGTGATGTCGCTCATTACTCTCTCTTCTGATGATGCTTTAGCACGTATTGACAGGTGTGAAAATGTTGCTCTGCATTTATTTGAATTTATTCAATTAAGGGATGCACTTCGCAAATTTATTCTGAAAATGAAAAACTGTGACGGCAGCTTCCGTCTCCATGAGGGAGGTGAAACAGACATACGCGGAGCTTACTGTGCCCTCGCAGTCGCTTCAATCACTAACATTCTTGATGATGAACTTACTGCAAACACAGCTGATTGGATTACTTCTTGTCAGACATACGAAGGGGGTTTTGGAAGTAACGGCCCCTGTGAAGCTCACGGCGGTTACACGTTCTGCGCTATGGCTGCGTTGACTATACTGGACAAGACAAACCGCGCGTACCTTCCCAGTTTACTAAAGTGGTTGGTAAACAAACAGATGATCTATGAGGGAGGTTTCCAGGTTTGTGGCTGAACGTTCCTTCTTTCACACCGTTAGGGTGCTTCAGGGCCGCAGTAACAAGCTTGTTGACGGATGCTACAGCTATTGGCAAGCGGCGACATTCCCGATCATCGAGTATACTTTGGAGAAAGACAACCACTGGAAAAACGGATTTGATAATAATCTTGAACTTTTTGATTGGAAGGCTCTCCAGGCCTACATTCTGATTGGCTGTCAGGACCCAGCAGGTGGTCTGCGAGATAAGCCTGACAAGTAAGATGACTCAATGAGAGTGTATCCATTTGTATTTTTCTTTAGGCCTCGGGACTTGTATCATACTTGCTACGTCCTTTCGGGACTGTCGATTGCTCAAGAGTACTCGAATACGGATGATCCAAATGTAGGCGGTCCCACCAATTGCTTGGTTAGTTTGATCTCCGGTGTTCGTTATTTTATGCAAATTGTTTAGAATCGTGTGAATTCTATTTACAATATTTGCACCGAGCAGGAGAAAAGGGCTGTGAAGTACTTTTCGAGTGCAGAAGATAATGTGTAGACATACCTATCGTAGTGGTGGTGATGAACATCCGGTGATGTGTATTATGTTTAAAGTTGTACATTTTGTTTATGAGTTTCTTTCCCTGCCTTAAAGATTTTTGTTCTGTGTATGTGTCATCTTTGTTTATTTCGGTCTTGAACCTAAGAATATTGTGCGGGTTTGCAGTTATATTACGATGCTATTGGAGTTTAGTTTTAGATGGCTTCAAAAAAGGCCAAGAGCTCAGTGTCGCGGACGTCAGGACCGCTTGTAAAGCTCGAAGAAGGCAAGCATTGGTTTGATCATGCCTACCAAGAAAAGGCAGCTGATGATTCGGACAAAATCACTGGATCGGCTTTGAAAGAGCTGGAATCGCAGGCTGGCGTCCTTCTTACTCGAGATGTTGAGCTGTACAGCAAGGCGGTGCGATCTTCGAAAGAAGCTGAAGCTCAGTGGTTGAGTACTGTCGTTCAAAAGGGTACTCAAGCCGATAGAACCACTGCAATGCTTCTTCAAATTAACCGAAGTCCGGTCCACTCTCTTTTCTACATCAATTCGCTTGTAAGCATTATTGAGAAAAAGAATCTAAGACAGGCTGTTGATATCATCAGTAAGATTTCTTTGAATCTTAAGCTTTAATATGACCCTTATTTGCAGAAGCTGTTTATGAATTGTTCGGTAAGAGTTTGCTGCCATCGAGCAGAAAATTGATCCCGTTTGCTAATGTAAGTGCTCCTCATAAATTGTAGTTAATGGCTTGATGATTTTTTAGCGACCATTGGCGCGGCTGACTGAGTTGAGCTCTGGAAATGAAATCTCTAAAGAACGCCGACTGATTCTATGGAAATTTGAATCCGACTTGAAGCGTTCCTATGAAACTCTTGTTAGAGGGTTAGAATCTCTGGCCGGAGGTAATGTGGAGGCGATCTGCCTGCAGGCCTGCAGAACGTTGCTTGATCTACTAGCCGAACGCCCTGAACAAGAACAGTTTTTGCTAACGTCATTGGTGAATCGACTTGGTCACCCTAACAGCAAGATTGCTTCAAAAGTTTCATTGCATCTTATTGAACTAACTCGGCGGCAACCCAACATGCGGCTTACTGTTGTGAAGGAAACTGAACGCTTGATCTACCGGTAAAACATTTTTAAAGTTTCCTGACAACCACTCATGGTTTTCAGCAAAAATGTATCGGAAAAGGCTCAAATGTACGCAGTCAGCTTCATGAGTCAAATTATTATTGGTGGTTCGGATGCATCGACGCTTGCCGTAACAATGCTGAACATCTATTTTGGGTTATTCAAAATATTAGTTTCCCTCAAACGGATGGACGACAGAATTTCTAACACTTTAGTCGTTGCGACGGGTCGCGCCTTCCCATACGCCAAGGGTACATTTGGAGTGTGTTCAGTATAGCATTAATGATTATAGAAAAGCAAACTGAATTGCTGAAGGAAATTGACAGCTTGTACAAGCTTGTCCACGTATCGAAATACTCGACGTCTTTGCAAACCCTCAAGTTGATTATGCAAGTTTTGACAGCGAGCGAAGGAGTTTCTGACCGATTCTATTCTGCATTGTACGGAAAATTGTTGGAACCGCATACCGCGTCATTGGAAACTCAGCTGTTCACATTGGTTTACAAAGCCATTGAAAGGGATCCCGTTGTTGAGCGCGTTCGAGCTTTTGTTAAAAGATTGCTCCAAATGGCACTCGTTAACCGACCCTCGTATGCCTGTGCAACTCTGCTTATTGTATCGAAGATCCAGCAAAACAGAAATGTTCTGAAATTTACAAAAGCGGCTGACGTATGAGAACTAAACGTTGAAAGTGTTCACATCTGATTTTTAGACCACGTTGTACGTTCGCGACGGTCAGATACGAACGGACGATGCCAGCGATGAAGAAGAGCACTACGTTGACGCTCCCGATACCGATGACGATGACGAGATGAATGGAACCGATAACGGAAAAAAGTCAAAGAAGAACAACAAGGCCAACAAGAAGAACGACAGGAAGACCGAGGAAACTGAAAAGCAAACGGAGAAAGCTTCTGGTTGGATGCATCGGCCCGCCAAAAAGGAGAACGCAAAGCATGGTGTTTCAAATGTGTACAACCCAAGTGCACGTAATCCTCTCTTTGCACACGCAAATCAGATGGTCGATACCGAATTGGTGATGCTTATGAATCACTATCATCCGTCAGTTAGGGTTTTTGCGCAAAATCTTCTGGAGGGCACTCCAGCAGTGTATAAGGGGGATCCGTTCCATGACTTCTCCATGCTCCGATTCTTGGAGAGATTTGTCTTCAAGAACCCGAAGTCCAAGAAGGAAGACGAAAAATCTAAGAAGGGTAATCGTTTGGAAATCAAGTACAAGAAGTACGAACCGGAAGGTGTTCGAGGGTTGGCAATTCAATCGGAGGTTAATTTTACAGTTGAAAACTAATCGATAATCTTGCATTTACAGGAATTCATGAACAAGAAGCGACAGCAAATTCCTGTTGATGAATTGTATTTGCACCGATTCGCAACATTGAAGCTGAAGAAAGACGAACATAAAGATGACGACGATTCCGACCACGAATCTATAAATTCAGAAGAATTCGATGTTCTGCTCCACAAGTTTGAACCTGGAGAGAATAACGAAGAGTTCGAAGTTGACTTCGGCAAAGAATTTTCCGTTGAACAAACTGGAAAAAAGAAAGCCAAAAAGCGGGCGAGAGACCATGATGAGGACGATTCGGATGCTGATGTTGACGATGACGAATTCGACTATGGAGACGACGAAGACGAGGATGACGAAGGTAGCGACGAAGACGACGATGGCGACGAAGATGATGAGGATGAGGACGATGATGACGAAGATGATGAGGACGAGGACGATGACGACGAAGATGATGAGGATGGGGATGAGGACGATTTCGATTGTTGATTTTGTTGTTGATGTTTTTTGTTATTGTTGTTGAGTTTGTTAAATCATTTTGTTGTTCAATGGATTTTATTTACAGATTTACAGTAAGATGGACGGCTAGTAACCAGAGGGGATTAGGTCGGCGCTTGTGACCGCTCTTCCGATCTCATTTTCGCAGAGTACCGTATACGTACCGAAGTGATAGGGCTGCACGTTGGGGATGACGAGGCGACAAAGATCGCATGTATCTTCGATCTGCACGTCGGTGAAGCGCATCTTCTGGTCGTTAAACAGCCAGCAGACCTTTGGTCGCGGAGAGCCGAGAAGGACGCAATCGAAGACGGCACGACCGCCAATGTGCGTCTTTACGTCGCTGAAGACTTTTAGGAATTCTGGCGCGTTGCTCCACGGATTCTTTGCGTATTTGTTGCTCGGAAGTTCGTACGCGAGCTGGTTCACTTGCTGAAACATTTCACATCAGCCACGTTTCGTGTCTGTGAGACAGTCTTATCATTTAATGACTTCCAGATGGCAGTCTGAGTTCTGACTGCGAACGGACGGCAATCGAGGAGCTACAACGGACTTACCTTGGTGAGAGGGCTGCGCTGAGGCTGGAAAAGGGAATCGCGAGAAGCGCCGTTGGCGGTGTTGACTTGCAGGCGGCCGTAACCGTTCATCGCGGAAGAAAAGCGAGTGAAATGAAGTGCAGATGTGCGGCGCGCTTCTGTTTGAGGACCGCGGAGGACTGGATTTATGTTTGCGGAGTGCGCTTTCCGATGACGCGAGCAGTCGGTGTGGGAAGGCGAAGGAGTCAAGTTGAAAGGTCGGAAGGAAGAATGTGGGAGGAGAGGGAAGCGCAATCGCGTTTATTTACATCCGAAAACTCAATTAAAGCTTTGAACAATCCGTCGTTTCCCGTATTTAGAGAGAGTTGTTGCTGAAGGCGGAGTTGCGATTGGAGCCGATGGAGAGCAGAAACGTCTCCATCGGATGGGAAACGCCCTTCACTTTGATTCTCCCGCGTGACTCCAACTTGTAGCCGTAGCCGCCTTCGATCAGCACTCGACCCATGTCGCCCGTCATCTGCAAAGCACTCCGAGGTAAGACGGGCGGTGCGGAACTCACATGAATCTTCTGAATTTCGCCGTGGGTGTCCATCCTACTGGCGAGATTCACCGTATTTCCCCAGATGTCGTACTGTGGTTTCTGTGCGCCGATTACTCCCGCTACCAGAGGACCAAGCGACATCCCTAGGCACGTGGTCCAGCAACTTTAGACGCGAATCGCTTACCGATGCGTAAGTGAAAGTTTTGGAAGGAATCCGTGTTCAGCTGCTCGAGGACGTACGCCATCGCGAGCGCAAAATCAATCATCACAGAGGCGTTCCGGAACGCCTGAAAAAGCACTGCGATTGGCACACAAAACGGGGCTGACTTACCGCGCTCATTCGCTTCTTCGTCTTGAGAGCGTCGTTGATCTGCTGAAATGGATTCTTAGAGCATAAAAGAGCGCATTTCCCCCACGTTCTCGCCGCACTCCATTTCGCACTCGTTGAGACCACAGGCGACGATGTAGGTGCTCGCGACCGTTTTGATCTTCTCGATGCAGCTGAACTTGGGTTTGGAAAGCAGCTGAATTCAGATTGATTACCGCGTTCAGAGCTGCCGCAATCACCTTATCAAACTCGCAAACGATCTCGTTGAGAAGTCGGAGGCACTCGAGCTTCCGCGTGGTGTCCCACTGACTCCAGAAGTCTTTGAAGTTTGGGATACTCGCGAACATGACGCACACGTTGTCGATGTCCCTGGCGTACAACTCTTCGGTGTTGCGGTCCGGTGAGAGGAACTTGACGGCGACGTTGCGCGGGAGGATATTCTCGATGAGGAGCGTGTTGATGTCTTGCATCGTTTGCACATCGCGCTCCTCGTTCTTGAAGGATACGTTGCATCTCGCTTCGGCTTTGCGCTCGTAATCTGTCTGCGAATCGGCGGATTAGCGCGCGAGTAGCTGAATCAACCACTTACGATCCAATCTACAAACAGGAGAAGCAGAAGGACGGCAACGAGGTGCACGCAGATGATGGTGAGCTGGAAGCTGAGCAGCGGAGTCGCAATGTTGTTGGGGGAGGAGGAGAACGTGGAGAGGAGGAAGATGAAAGTGCAGAAATCTGCAGAGATGAGGACGCAGCGGAACGAGTGACGCAGCCGGTACAGCACAAACACCGTGCACATGTGCGATATGCATCCTGGAAGCCAGATGATCGAAGGCGCGGATTCCACGTCGTCCACTACGTCGATGAAAGAAACGACGACCTGAAGAGGCGAATGAAAGGAGTGAACAGCGCGAGTTGACTCACGTGTTGGCCGATGGTGATCGACGCAGAGAACACGAACGCCAAAGCGGTCAGGAACGTTCTCCCAATGGTGGTGATTCTCTCGATGACGGCGACGAGGAAGAGGCAAACGACGCTGAGGAGCAGCTGGGAGAACATTGCAGTGTGGAGGTATCCGCTACGGTAACGCTACAGTAGCCGAACACATTGCGCAACTTACGGGTAGTTCATGCGAATGATGAGAACGTTGCAGAGAGCGACGGGAATCGAGAAGAGGAAGAAGAGGAAGCAGTCGCTGATGTGGCAGATGCTCGCGCGCGAGCTGAACGGACACAGGAGGTATGGAGAACTCTCACACGCCGGCTCCACGCACTTCAGGATCGAACTCATGCTGTAACCAGGGATTCTATAACGCGGAAGAAGCGATGCGCGCTACCTTTTGAGCGAAAAGTTTGTCAGATTGTTCTCGATGAGCGTCATACTCTGGACGGTGTTACGGTAGTCGGGTATTCGCGGGTTCTCTGCCTGAATCACGACGATTCAGCAACGCACTGCTCTCAGATACTCACATTAACGTCTGTTCGTTGGCCGAGATTCGCGAAAGGCGTCTCCGCGCCCCAGAATTCCGCCATTTTCGAGACTTTTGACTTCACCGACATCCGATTCACCGCCGTGGAGACGTCGTCGGCGCATAGATCGACAGTTCGGCGCCTAAAACACGTTGACGCCTACCGTAGTCTCTCAGACTCACTTGTTGCGGTAGATGGACGCGGTCCTCTCGAGAATCGAAGTTTTATCCGGCAGAATGTGGAACGTCGGCTCGCCGTGCGCGACGATAACCGGGTCGTCGGAGCTTAAAGAAAGAAAACAAATTGCGCTACCGTAGTCTCTTTGTCCTTACTGTGCGTCAACGATACAGTAATCTCCGAGCAGCATGTCGCGAGTGCATTTGGTGACGTGCACGGCTCTGAAAGTAAAAGAGCTGCATTTGAATACCATAAACGCCCTACCCCGGCAGTCCGGCCGACTCCATTT
Organism: Steinernema feltiae; assembly: GCA_007213375.1. NCBI lineage: Eukaryota > Metazoa > Nematoda > Chromadorea > Rhabditida > Steinernematidae > Steinernema > Steinernema feltiae. The sequence goes on from MQUG01000172.1 coordinate 85,070, forward strand.
GATTGGCGAGAGTGACGTCATCGCTCCACACGTCGAATTGCCACTTCTTTAAGCCCAAAATCCCACAGAGAACGGATCCCGTGTGCACGCCGATCCTCATGTTCACATCGACGCCCGTGGCTATGCGCACTTGCCTGAAAGACGGTGAAATCAGAGGCGTTGCGGGGGATCATTGCCCACTTTATTGTTTTTATCATCTCGATGCCCATGAGGACGCACATGTCCGCGTGGTTTGGTCGGTTCACTGGCATTCCGCTGACGCAGTAGTAACAATCGCCGAGGAACTTGATTCGCATGCATTGGAGCCTCTAAAGCGCACGTTACATACAGGACAGGCAGGTGGGAATGAAGTTACCTGGGCATCCTGGTCAAATTTGCTGAAGAGCTCGTTGAGCGTTCGCACGAGCTCCTGCGCGCTGAGTTGCGCGGCGAGAACGGTGAAGTTGACGATGTCGGCGAAGAGGATTCTAAAGGATTTGATGACGGAGAGGCAGATCGCACCGACTCACGTGACGTTGTCGTGCACCTGGACGTGGAGGTCGTGGAACAACTTGTGATTCTTGTTTTTGAGATCATTTTTGATCTTTGAAGGCGCGACGATCGATTGACTCACCTGAAATTCTGAATTTCAATGATATCGAATTGAATTCCATGCCTTATCGGTTAGATACGCAGGAATGACGCTCAGCAACAGCTGATCCTGACGATCCTTCAGCGTCTCCAATTCCGTTCGCCTGTAGACGGCTTCCGAGAGCCGCATGGCGATGTTGGCGCGACTGCCCGCTTCGTTGGCGTCGCACATGATTCCGACGATCGCGACGATCGTTTGATGGACAAACAAGTAGATGAGCTGAAACCGCATTTGGGAAGGAGCGGAGAACGGAGGACAAACCGATTGAGCGAAGACGGCGGATTCCGTGACGACCGGCCATGTGATGAGAATCAGAATTCCGATGTTGAGCAGAATGAATGAGAGCGATATGCAGAGGAAGAGTTGGCGATTGCGGGGGAGAATGAAGAATTGAAAGAGCGTCGAGAGGCACAGCGCGGAGAAGAGCGGCGAGAGTTCCGAGAGGTTCACCGGCCAATTCTGAAAGAGGCGAACGGTCGTCAGCGAGACGGAAGTCGCGCGCATTCGAGGGTTTCACTGCGAGCGAGCGGTTCGATGGAAATGATGGACGACAAGTCGCTTCTCGACAAGGTGAGTAGCCGAGGATGACATCTCTGACCCTTGATTTCAGGCGCTGCAAGAATGCCGCAAAGCGATGCACGATGGATTCTTCAGCGACGCGGAAAATCTCGTGAAAGTCGTGGAGAAGATGAAGAAAGTCTCCGAGCAGATTCCCGCGTTGAAGAAAGCGGTCGAGGCGACGCGCAAACGCAAGAAGTCGACGTCGAAGCTTTCGAGGGAAACGGATCCGTGGACGCCGCCGATGTCGGCGGAGACGTTGCCGCAACACTACGAGAACGAGAAGGCGGTCTTCTACGGCACCTCAGAGGTGATCGCCACCTACTCGAAGGCGTCAAACTCAATCGCGGCGGCGCTGAAGACGCTGGAGAACGTGCAACTGATGCCCGGACTCCTCGATGCGGAGACGCAGAATGGCGTCCGCCATCTGAAGCGCACGATCAAGTCGATGGAGGTCGCCGAACGCGTCATCGACGATGCGGTGAGTCGTTGTGTGGAATTCGCAATTCAAGATCAAATTTCAGATGAACAGCACGTACTTTGACCACACCGTTTGATGCAGAATACGTTGGCTACTGTAGTTTGAAGTGAATAAAGTGTTTTGTCGTTACATTCCACTTTCGGCGCAATTAATTTTGGCGAAGCGTCGCCACTTCCACGAAGCGCAAATCCTTCCTCCTCTCCGCGTTTCAATTTCGCGTCTAATTAACGGTAAGACGTTGTTGCGCTCCTCTCGCGCGCAGCAGTCGGCGCCCCGAGGGCTTTCGATAATGACGCGTGTTTGCACTCTCTGATTACCTGGGTCAGCGTGGGAATGTGGATAATCCACAGGAAGACCGGGAAAACGATCGTCGAGATGAGCGAGATGACGACGGAGCTGAATCGTTTGTTCTGAAAAGCGCGACGTGTGCGAGCGCGACGAGGACGACTTACGTGATCGCCGTAGCGAATCGGAATGAAACTGAGAATCAAGTAGAGGATGAAGAGTGATGAAAGCACGAGGCACGGCACCGAGTGACTCTGAACAACGCGATTAGCCTCGGACATGAGATTGCGGACTACATTGGGACAGAGATACTGTAGAATGAAGATCTCGGCGAGTGAGTAGATGAGCAGCCAGAGATGGAAGGTGTGGAGCCGCGCGCGATCCAAACTCTTCCAGTGCCTGACGAGAACGGAGCGAATCTCCTTCGACGACGAGTAGTGGGTGCCTTTGCCCGATTCCTCCATCGAGAGTTGCACGTAGCTGCAAACAGACGCGCTAGAAACAACGAATCGCCTTCAAGCCACAAACACGCGATGAAATCCCAAGAGGATCGCGGATCTTCAAAAATCAAAAATGTTACCTTCGCAGACAACCCATGGAGCCGTCAGAAGGGGGTCTTCGACTTCCCCACTCAACGCATCTCGACTCACAATAAACGCGTCGCCTCAGCGCCTAATCGCTCGTCTCAGAGAACTCGTTTTTCCATTCGAAAGCTCCTAATTTGTGTATTTTCGTCGCCCGCGTAAAATTATTTGATTATCAAAAAGTTGTCCGCTAAAAAACAAAGAGAGGCGGGAGCGTTTGGAGGCAGCTGACGCAGCGGAGCTGGGTGCTCCATTACGGTAATTGCGGTTTAATATTTTACCACACGCCTTGCACGGCGACGTCTTCGTTGAAAGAGAAACTGACGTCAGAAACATTCGTGTCCACAATTGACAAAGCGGCCGCAACAAGGCGTTTTGAACAAATCGGCCCGAGGGATTACTGTAGTGCAATTGGGGAAACAATAGAGGACCTCCTCGAGCACTTTCGCGGATGAAACAACTAAGCGAAAGAGAATCCGCGGAGCAAACAAAAATAATTTCGCGCGATCGCGTTTTCCCGCGGATCTCGATTGACGCGACGGCGGCGGCCGAAGGGCACTCGGAGGAGGCGAGTCGGCCACGTGAACCGAAGACCGAGACTCGCCGATCGGTGGCTATTAGGTCTCTCGAGAAGAGCTAATTTGCGCGCGCCAATTGACTGCGATCAGCTCGCGAAGAGCTCTCCGGATGTTCATTTCGAACGCGAAAAGAGAGAAACAAGAAGAAGAGAAGAAGGAAGCGATCCGTGCGCGGCAGAAGACGATCTGTTTGCCAAAGCATGTTTCGCTGCGAGGGGAGATCGGGGAGGACGAGAGGAACCGAGAAATCGGCTGTGAACTAAGCGATTCGGCCAGTTTCACTCTAGCGGACGCGAATCCGATCGTCCCTAATTCTTTGATGAGTCGCTCCGAGCGCCAACGACCAAGTACACTCGTCGGCACCTCGACAACTTACTTCCGAATTTTGAAAACAACATGCACTCCGCACTGACTGAAAGCTTAATTGGGCGATTCGCGAGCCGAATAATTAATCGATGATGGCAAATTCGCAAAAAGGACAAACGGAAGATCGGAAGGACAAGGCGGAAGAATCGGGGAATTTCAGGAAGAACGAAAATAAACGACTTTTGGGAGAGGAAGCGCGTCTCCTTCTTTGTCCGGTTGGCACTCGCAGTGCGAGCAAATCAAAACAAGAAGAAAGAGCTTTGCGATTACCGTATGCCCCTTTTAGGGATTCTCAAATGGCAGATTCAATTTCCGTTTCTGCAAGTGGCGACGGGCATCATTCCTTGCCAGGTCAGCGTTATGCCCTTGTTATTACCGTAATAAACGCGGCAAAAACGCTTTTTGTGGCGCTAATTTCAGTTGGGGAGATGAATGTTCTTCTCTCGCACGAAAAGAACGCGCAAAGGGCGAATTTTTAATAAATTCTCGATTTGTCTCTCCTCCGGCGCGAAACGTCACCGAAATTGACGTTTGTTGCGAGCGAGCGGGAGAGGCGAAGGGGTTCTGGTTGACGTTTTTGACCAAAATCGTCAATTAGCGAAGTATCGAGTGGCCGCCGCAGGGTCCTAGAGGAGATTTCGCATCGGAAACGCGCGGAATCGCCCGGAAACAATGCAAACTCCCTCGAGACGACCGTGTTTTCCCGCTCCATCGACGCGAATTCGTCGTTTTTGGAGAAGACGGATCCGGCAGCGCACTTTGCGAGATCTCTGGCCGCGATTGGGAATTCGTGGAACGCGCTGCGCGAAACCTTTGTGAGTTTATTGTCTCTGATTTGGATGTTGACGTCGACCGGCTGCGCAGCTTGACGCACTGCAAGGTGCGCTCTGTGATTGCCGAGTCTCTATTCTACTCGCACTGTTGGCGGGAAAATCAATTCCAGAACAAATGAAGCTCAGAACGACTTGTTACAAAGCTTCAGAAATGGCAAAGCGACGATGTGAAATACCCGCCGGACGACAAATGAAAATTCTATGCGCGCGGCATCAACGCGTGACATCCTGAGTGACTTTGGAAAATGACTCTTCTAAATTGAATGCTGAATTCCGCCTTTTTACAAGAATTCTGCTAATCTACGAGTAATTCGATCATCCAAGAACCAACCTGTAAGACGACCGCATTTTCGTAAGCTTCTTGGCGGCCTTCATGATGGCGCGTTCTGAAATTCCAAAAAGCGGCCTTCAAGTCTTCTATTAACGCGACAGAAAACACAGCCGCGCACAGCACTTCGTCGTCGGTCGACCGAAACACGAACAAGCATCAGAATTGCACTCAAAATCGTTCATTCGCAAATAATTATTGAAAACAAGCATTGAACATTGAATCAGAATCTTCTAGGTCTTATAAACTATATGATTCGTAAGTTCACAAAAATACGTTTGTACAACTACCACACACACAGACAGGAAAGGAAACTCTTAAAATCGCGTAAAACGAGCTGCGGAGCGGTCGTTTAGCGCAAAAACACTCAAAAAACGAAGACAATAAATCGGATTTACTACTCACAAAACGACCACATGGGATCTGTTGGATGGCGCTGATTAGACGACAACACAGTCTACAACGCCACAAAGGCCGCTTGTATTCTATTCGGACGCAGCAAACGTCACCTAGAAAGCAGAAGTTGGGTTGTCGGGTCAAACGCGCGACTGTTTTTTCCTTTTTTTTCAGTTTTCGATGTTTTTGAAGTCGTTAAGAACTTCAGAGCAGAATAGGCGTGAAATTGACCAAAGAGCAGCGAATGGTGGCAAGTTGAGATTTCTTAGCACAGCGTGTTATCAAAGAATCGGCTTTTGAGAGGAGATCTGAAGACGATGAGGCTCGTTTTAACAGGCAATGAGTTCTCATGTGTCCCCTTCGCGCATCGCGAATTACAAATGGAATTAAGGAGAAAAACTCGCGTCCCCTCGGTGGAATACAAAGCGGCGAAATGCAAGCGGAGCGGAGAGGAAGATTTTGCGAAGAAAACGACCGCAAAACGGGACGAAAATATGTTTTTATGTTCTAATTAGTCGAACGTGGCTGGACTCATTGTATGAGTTCTCGTCCGGTACCGAGGGTGCGAGAAACAAAGCCCCGGGAGAGGGAGAACGGCTCGGAACGCGGAATTCTGAGAACGGTGATCAAGAGTCCGCAACGTTTTGAGGCGACGAAAACATCGTTTCGGAAGACAATTCGATTGTAATTCGGTTAGCGCTCTTGGTCAGTTGACGTGGCGAAGACGCGGATCCGTGCGCGATGCCTTGAATGACCGTTTGATGAATTCGAATTAAATGGAAAGTGGAGAGAAGAGGACAAAGAGGCGTTAATCAAAGTGTGTATCTGTCGCTCGAGGGGAAAACGCGGGTTTTGGATTAGAGGCGCGCTGGAGAGTCGCGAGGTGGCAACAAAAGACCGGAAATGCCGAATTCATAAATGTCACAAGACGGTAATCATCGTGTGTGGTGGGTGCATGGGGACAAGAAGTGTTGCGGGAGATTTTCGGTTCGAATTGTTTTCACTTCAAATGAACGCAGAAGTGCCTGCGACTTTGTTCCTAATTCAGCTCCGTTTAGGTATCAGAAGGTAGTTCAGAGCGCGATCAACAGAGAAGCGAAGACCTCATTGGCACTCCGTTGCTTTGATCTTCGTTGCCGCCAACTGCAAGTCACCTGGTTTGCTGGACATGAAAGCAAAAAGCGATCATTAAATAAATAGCACGCGACTATGGGTTTGTTTTGCTCTTCTTCGTCCAGTCAACTGCAATAACAACTTTCATGTTTCAGCGGTGTTTACATCTCCTCGGTTTCATTTCGCGGAGAATCCGCGATTCATCACAATTGAGAGATTTCGCAGTGGAGACGCAAAGCGGCCCGCGTCACCTTCGCTGCTGGTAACTCGCTTTCCGGAACGATCTTTGGCTCCACGCAGAGGATACTCGCTAGGACGCGCGGGGAATTGCATTTCAAGCTCTTTATGAGTGGTTCTTAACTAGCTAATCTGAATGCAATTAGCGCTTTCCGAGAAGATGCCGAATTTAATTCCAAAACAGCGATTTTGCTGCTTTGCTTTAATTGTGAAGCTGACGCATCAGTCGATATCTTAACCATCAAAGCACGCGGATTCACCAGGACTTACTCGCCCCAAAGAAGACAAGTCATGGGCGCCAACAAGTGCATTTGTGCTTGCCGCCACACCTCACACTTTCAATTTATTTCACTCTCGAAAATCAGGCGAATAACCGGCGCTAACTGAAGAATTGTAGAATGCGTCCACCAAAACCTTCAAAACATCACAAATTGTGATTTACGAGAGTCGACGCACACTTTGCATCGTTCAGTCGTTCAACTCTCAAAAAACGAAGACAATAAATTGGATTTATTGCACGGAAGGAGCGACCACATGGGATTTCTCGAATGTGACGATTCGACGACAAGATAGCGACGCGCAGAATCGGTGCGGAATGCGCGCGGACAAAGAAATTTATGCGGAATTCTGAAGGCGGCGGCGAAGAATGAAATATTCATTTGTTTCGGAAATGAAGACTCGGCGTCGAAAATGAGACGAAAGAGTCGGAATTTCGAGCAGAAAACACGTGAAGAGCGTTTCCTGAGATGACCAGTCATCATCATTTGAGTCGTGGAGTGACGCGTCGTGGATTGGACCTCCAAACAGAAACGCATTTTAAATCATTTTATTTCAAAAAGCTTCACAGATTGCCGTCGATACACGTGGCTTCGCCATCGGTCGTCTCTGCGATCCAATCGCAGTAGGTGCTGACGCGCGTGAAAGCCGCTGAAATGCAGAATTAGAAGCGATGATCAACCAAGTGAGTAGAGTTACATGGAGATCCGATCGGGCATCCAACCATACCGATCGACACGACTCCGTACTGCCACGACGTTCCCGATTCCTTTCGCAGCATCGGTCCGCCCGAATCGCCCTCGCAGACGTTCTTCCCGGCCGACCCGTAGCAGATAAACGACTCGCCGAATGTGGACGCAAATCCAAATTCAAACTCTCCGGTGCAATTGGCGGCCGGTCGCACTTCGGCTTCGATTTGCAGGAGTTCATCAGCGTAGGTGGCTTCGTATGGGCCTAGGCCAAGTATCCATTGGTCGAAGGGTCCTGGAAGGAAGTTTACAGAAGCAAAAGGCGTGCGTCTTACTAGTCAATCCATATCCGATTGCCAGCGCTTTGACTCCAACTTTCAAATTCGAGTCGTTTCTGGGAATGCAAATGGGTTGGACGAACTCGTTGAACTCGATTTCCTCTTCTGTCTGAACAGATCAGATCGTTGAGACGCTACAACACGCTACAGTATGCTCGCCTCAATCAAGCCGATGTCGCCGGTGGCAGGGAGCGACTCTGCTCTGTAGTTCTCGTATAGAATCTTTCTTTTCACACCGTAAACGGTCGGCGAACTCTTCGCTCGAGTGACGTCGACGAAAATTGTTTGGCCTCCTAGGCAATGCGCAGCCGTAAGGATCCACCTGTTGGAGATTACGGTAGCGCCGCAGAACGACTCTCCCCGGTATCCATCCGACAACTTTGCAAACCACGGATGCGCCTGTGGAGGCGCCACATCGCCGTTGATGATTCCCTGAAAGTCGGAGGAGTCCTGGAGACTCCTGCCGCACTCCAGGGCGACGGAGACGCCGAAGACGAGAGACAGAAGGAGACCCGAAAGACGCATTTGCGGAGTTCGCTGCTGCGACAAGAACATTCCGAATCTCTTTATGTAGAAGGATTCCGCGTGGGAAGTGCGAGAAGCGGCCTTTGGAAAGTTTGCGTTGTGCGTCAAACGTCGAGACAGAACAACTAAATGAGTCACGCGGTTTGATCCGAATTTGGAACATTCCTTGACGTCAACCGATGGCGGCAATCGCTCACTTGTTGAATCTCTGGAAGAACACTGCGCTTCAAGTGCGTCCTTCCAGAAAGCGACGGAAGGACCCTCATTCTCACTTTGAGTTATCTCGTCGAGAGCCTTTCGAGGGAAGATTCCAGACGTGACCGGTCGGTCGTGTGATTCTGTCTGTAGGATTCGGTGTAGAATCATTCTCTGACGTCTAGCGCCTTCTCCAACGACCACCTTCAGCCGTTCATCGACTCAAATCTGAATCTCGAACGGAGAGCTCGCGACGCTCAATAGTCAGGTTCCGTTTACCAGTTTACCACGACTTCCGAGGTGAATTGCCGCAAAGAGATCAGATCACGCGCCGAGTTCACCGAGTGCTTTTGCCTACGAGTCGTTCGAAGAGGAATGCTTGGGAAATGCTGGAGGACTTCTGACGCAGAGGGGATCCACGTCAAAGCAGTACGGAGTGACTTCTGCGGTCAAAATGCGGGAATTTATGAATGTGGGGAACTTGGATTACGCTGTCCCTGTTCTCAGCTTCTTCTTTCTGAATCCCTTTCTCTTTGCAGGAGCTGCACGTGTTCTCCCACATCGCCAAGTCGTTCCGCGGACCGGTTGCTAGGCGTGCACCGCAGCCATCTGCAGCGATGGCCTTCTCGTCTCTACGTTGCTTCGTCGAAGGAATCTTCGCATTAGCCGCGGTCAAACGAGTTCTCCGCTGTTTTCGTCAGCGCACATCACTCGTCAGCCACAACCGATCACCTCGCGTCTTCATTTCGAAGTTAACAACGCGAAAACAATCTCGAGAGCCGCGTTTCGGGAATTGCGTTGTCTTTGGCCGCTTGCCGCTATCCGCGCTGATCGACGAGGAAAACAGAGCGAACCTGAAGGATGGATACGCCCTCTGTTTGGCCTAGAGCGCCATGAAACGGCCTCAAAATGCGATGTGCTGTCGAGCTTCATTGTCAGTTCACTGCGATCAATCAAGAAGATGAAATGTTTGTTTGCGACTTCCGTTGTTTTCTCTTCGAACGCCGCAGTTTTGATAAAGCGAAACTTTCCCGCTTTCCTCTCACGAATCTCACGTGAAATTCCCATGCGATGGACCCGCGACAACCACAATGGAGGTCGGAAAAGTCATCTGCTGTTTGCCCTTGAATGAATTGAGATTTCCGAAGCTACGCGACTGACAATCGAGGGCTTTGCGTCATGGAGTCATGTGAGAAGAGATCGAGGACGAAGGACTCGTGACTGAAGAGCAGACGAGTTGATTGAAAGTTGGTTTTTGCACTCAAATTGCACAAAAGGACTTCTTGCGGGCGTGTTTCTCGGAAGCGCAGCTGAATGATCGGAGTGCACGAGGAAGCAGACTTGAGGAGACTGAACCAGACGGTGAAGAGGACCAAGAACTGAAATCTAGGGGAGACTTAAAGCTTTTGGGCTCTTGAAACCAGCGATCTTTAATCATTTCGCGTCATGTCATGCTTGAATTACCGAGAAAGACTTTCTTTCCCCTGCTGATTTGCGTTAAAGCTGGCTCCACGAGATAAACAGAGGCGGATGTCAGCAGCCACGAGGGCTTTCTATCAACGCGTCATCTCTATTTTCGTCCTTTCTGCGTCTTTAGAGGAATTCGCGGCTTTTTAGCAGAATTCGCGCACAACAAGAGTTCAGATCCAATCTCCTCCGAACTCCCAACGCGATCTCTTCGGTCTCCCCGAGTCAGACGCGTCCACAATGACGTTTGGTTCCTCCGAAGAGCGATCCTGCGATCCCGTCCTTCAAGCCCCAAACGACAGTTTGAAGACAAAAACGAGCTCATTAGGCTTTAACCAATTTGCCTCCTCGTGTCCAAGACGATCAATCAAGCGCGAAATGACGCGATCCTCGTCCTCTCGTCATTGGCGCAAACAAAAATCTAATTAATTGTTGAGCGCGGACCTCCTGCATCTCCAATGAGGATCACCGCCCCAAGCGGCGTTCTAATCGCTGACGAGAACCCTCCATCAGCGCTGCATCCCCAGATAATCAGAGAATGTGCGAAAATATTGACGCGTTGACTTCAAAACGGAAACATTTCCGCTGTTTTCTGTCGTTTCCGTTCCTAGAACGCTCCGTGATGCTCCCAGAGCATCCCTGAAAGCTCTTCGCCCTCTTCACTTCGCCTAACTCCCTCAACTTGTGCCCAGGATAACACCATTTGCCTCAACTCTGCACTTGGATTCCCCGGAGATCGATCGCCGCGCCTCTGCCGTATAGTTTGAAGCATTGATCACGCTCTGCACTCTTCCAGGAACCCGTAAACCGCAAATGTTACATCTTGGACTTTGAGCAAATTAGTAGAGTACCATTAACACTGTACTTCACTGTAGGAGTACTGTAGTTGCACCTTTGCTGCTGCAGAACGCGCTCTTCGCACCCGAAACGACCTTGAATCCGCGGTCCACATCGTTTTACAACAAAAACTTTTCAGAAGCGGCAAATCATGCGCCGCACTTCCTCGTTGCGTGCTGTCTCGGCCGCGGTCTTTGATCGCGGTCCCGCAACGAATTTTCTTATCAGCGAGATGTCAGAACGTCAACAATCTTGGTGTAATCACCTTTAAAATTGCCCTGCGAACGACAGACGGACGGACATCAGTGTGGGAGGCTTTGCACTCAACGATCGACGAGTGCAAGATGCTCTGCTGACCTCCTGATCTGCGAAGCGGCGTTGATGGAGCGACAGAAAACGAAAATATCTCACTTTGATTTTGACGCAAAGTTCTCTCTGTTTGCTCTGCATGACCGTAGATTCATTCGTTTTGTTTATTTGCCGCCAATCGTTCGTCTCCCTTCAGAACAAACAGCCTGGCCTCGCAAAACACATTTGCCTCCCGAAATTCCAAATTCTCTCTTCTGGTCGCTGAAACATAATCATTTCCGCGTTGTTTGCCCACTTTCCTCCGACCTCGTGCTGCTCCGAACAGCTTATCATTGGAGTCTCCGTAAATACGCGGAAAGCACCTATCAGCGGGCACTAATCGGTGCTCGTGGTGTTGCGGCGCCTCTGCTCGATCCAAATATATCGCCGCGTGGCAGACGATGTCGAATTAGGGAAATCCCAACAGCTTTTGACACGTCGCTTCAGTCCTCCGCGTAAATTGGCTGATTTTTGAGAGATTGACGTCGCGGTCACGTGCTGACTTGGAGTTGTCCGTGGCGACTTCGCTTCGACTGATTTATGACCAGCAGACGTCATCACAGCGCTACCGCGCGGTGGAATGCCGCCAATTAGGGAAGCATCGAAATGGGGGGAGCCACGGGAACAGTGGAAGGAGACTTAAGGGACGTGGACGACGACGCGAAGCGCGCGGCCGAGCAGACGATTTGTTTTTCGCTCGCGCACCGTGGCGGAGCGCGCGAAACTGGAGACCCCGAAGCGCGGGGAATCCGCGGGCGAAGTGCGAAGTTTGAGCGATGGCCTCCGCAATCGCAATTTGCGATTTATCGCCTGCGAGCGGCGGTTTTCGCTGTTTTTCGAAAAACAAAATTGCCGCATCGCTTTTCAGATCGCCTGAAACGTTTCCCGCGGTCGCTTTGAAGGCCCGGCACCCCTCAAATTGTCTGTAGTTTGCAAGTATTGGCGCTGAAACACGTGTCTACCGTAATACACGCGTCTACGCGCCCATAAACAAAGAAACACTTTTATATATGGCGTGTTTTTCAAAGATGTAGGATGCGATGAACTCAAATGCGGCCCAGAAGCGCCTCAATTGACGCAGTTTGCACTTTCAATCGTTGCCCTCGCGTGCCGAGAACGACAAATTTCAGACATAAAAGTTGTCCCCTCTGTGACTCCTCTTGGGCGCGTGGAAATATCTAATCTCCGGCTCTTCGCCCCATGCACCGATGACCACATGTTAGAGTTTGTCCTGATTTGGAAGTTACGGCAAGCAACCGCGCATCAAAAGGGCACCTTTTTAGCTTTCCTCGGCGCGTTCTTTGCCGCGATTCTCGCCGAAAGTCCTCCTCCTCTCTAAACAAACAACGAAACATGGCCCGGCACCCCTCTTGACTGACTGCTTATCACTTCGTCGTCTTGTTTTTGTCGCTCGAACTCGGAGTCACAACGACGGAAGACGACGCGAGGGTGATGAAACAATCGGCGCCCTCCGCCCTCCACTCCTCGTTTAGCCCATCCCGAGGAGCTCTCGCCAGCCTGGTTCATTCATCCGTCGCAGGCCTCTGCTCTCTGCTCCCTCTTTCTAGCCTAACTGCCCCGGCAATCAGCAACTCCGCCCGGCCCACCCTCGCGCCGCGATATCCAAAGATCTTCGCCAGCTTTGTGCTTTCCGTTCTCCGCGTGCCCGCCATCTCCGCACGTCGCCTTCCGCGCCTCCGAATCCGCCGTTTTTTGTTTTCTCATCAAAGCTTCTTCAAAAGTCATTTTCGCGAAAATCTCCGCCGAGTCGTTCGTTCATTATTCATCGCCGCCCACCCTTCGAACCCTCAGCGGCGGGGATCCATGAACGGACGAGCAGCTCTTGAACTCTCTGGCGGTTTTTAAGTCCATTTGCGTCACCGAGACTCGTCTATCGATTTCCGGTGCCTTCTTTCGCACCCTCAATCCACAAAAACAGAGTCGTTTCCTGTTTTATGCACCAAACAAACAATAATTGCTTGCAGCGCGCGCGTGCAAAGTTGTGAACGGAGCGCGGCGAATTGAGAAAACAACCTCAATTCGGAAGGAACGTATAGTCAGTCAGTCAGCAACAGCTGGCATTGACTACACGACCTTTTAGACCCTAAACAGAGGCGAAATAGCTGCGCTGTGCATTCAGGTGCAAATGAAAGAACGAGTGCATCATCGCACATTGCAAACGCGAGAAAAACGGGATTTCCTCCTCCTCTTCCCAAAATATTCAATTAAACGCGTCGCGCACCGTAAAACACTTCATTTCGATGTTTGCCGTTGGTCGCTCCTCGTTGGAGATGTCGTTTCTAAAGGTAATAAACCAGTTTCAATGAATAATGCAGAGCGGGTGGTGTTTTGACGATGCGGGAATAGTTCACCAGACGCACCAAAACAGCGAAAAGGTCGTCTTGTTTTCGTTTTTGTTGCGCGACCGCCGAACGGAACCGTTTGTGCAGCGCAGGGCACTCAACCCTAATTCTCTCGTGGTCGGCGAGTGCCATCCTGGAAACGGCACAAACGAAGCAATTAGAGTGGAAAGCCTCAAAGATCAGCGACTTTTGAATTCAAAAACAGCTCACGTGGTCTCTTCCGGGGGAACAAATTTCCCCCTTTGGTCACTTATGGAGACTAAAGACCCCAAATAGACTCGGAGAGTGATTGAGGAACTGTTCTGGTCGTGGAAAGCGCCTTCCGCAGCGTGGAAGTAAGACTTCCTTAATCCCGCGTTCGTCATTCTCTATCTTATGCATCTGTTTTGAGTTCTGGCAGAGAAGGAAGCGAGAAGAAGAGCGCGTTCTTTCCTCTATGAATGCGCCTCGTGACGAGTTTCCTTCATCGGCGCAGAATGCGAGCTTTTCCGAACTTTGAAATTTCCTTCCTCCCTCCTCCTTCTCGCGGCTTCCGACGTGATCCTTTGTAAACTAACTCATTCTACTCGGATTTTATGCATTTTCGATTCTTTCTGCGAATGCCGACTTCCTCTCGGCTGCCACAATCCGTTCGCGTCACCTCCACGGAAACGAATCTCCATCGTCGGTCACATCCAGCGTTGCAAAACGTTGAACGTCAGACGCGTTCTTCCGCTCTCCTAAACAACTTTCCCCGCTTTCCTCTTCGCAAAGTCTTTTCGTTCGAGTTTCCCGAGCATCCCGACTTTTCGGTGACTCAGCGAGCACGTGCGGTCACCAAACCACAAAGTCGGCGTGTTGTCGTCTTGAAGAGCGCCGATTGAGGCCGTTTTTCTACCAAACAATCGCCCGCCACGAGTCCGAGCAGAACTTCCCCGAATTCAATATGCCGGTGACGCGCGTTGTGTCCTCAGGGAATGAAGCGCCGCATCTAAACAAATATTTCTATTTTGGTTTGCTTCTCCCCTCATCAGCAGCTGCCTTCTTTCTATTTTTAACCCTATTGGGACGACTCTCTCTGCCAATTTCAACTTAGTTCAGTCCATCGAAGTCCTTTCCGGTCATTTGCACTTTCGAAATTCGTTTCGCAACGTTCCCTCCTCCTCAAGCAAACAAGAATCATTTGACGTTGCACTCGGGGCGAGCAATCATAACTCACGCAGCCGCCGGTCAATCATGAATCTCCACTCCGCTGCTTCAGAAGGTCCGCAGAACTGCGTGTGACCACTCTGTGCTGCGCTGGTGCTTGTTTTCTTAATCCTTTCATTCTGCTCGTTCTGCTGTCCAACAAACGCTTCTTCGCCTTGTCGAGAAGGCTTTTATCTCGTGCTAATCTGTTTTGCCGCGTGCTGTTTTCGGCGGAAATGCGTCGGCGTTTGCCTTATCCACGATTCGTTTGCTTTGGAAGTTCAGTGATGACGACGTGCGCGTCCCGGCTGGAGTCTCTTGTTTGGGCCACGCGGCGGCCGAATTCGAGATCGACGATCAGTGACTGCGTGCGCGCGGTCCCATAAACGATGAAATATTCATCCTCTTAACGATATTTGCCTCCTCGCGTTCTCCCGCGGGACCCCCGGAAGAGTGCTTGGTGCAAACGATAAGATTCGGCTTCTTTTGGTCGGGAAACGGTGTCGGCAAGAATGTTCCGACGCTAATATTTGTCTGCTCGCGTGGCTTTGCTCCAAGTGGACACGTTGCCTCTTGAGTTGAATTCGCGTCTTCCGCTCTCTAAGAATACGCTAGCCGAGAAGACGACGATCAATGTCCCAATTTCCATCCCGACTCATCCACAGATCAATTCGACAGACGGCGCCGTCCATTCTGTGCATTGTTATCAGTGTAAATAGGTGGCGACAGCTCACGTAAGCTATTCTTTTGAGCATTGTCGAATTTACCTAAAGGGGATGGACATTATTCTCGCCTCTCGCATGCAGTTTTCCTTTTTCCGTGCTTCAAACAAACAGATCGATCTATCTTATCTCGTTGTATCTCAAATTCATTTCTCACTCAGAGGAACGGGATGTCAACGATTAGCGGCATCGCTCTGCTCGAGTGCACGCATAACTGTTGTCGCTTTTTTTCTATGTTTGCCGTGTGGGAGACACAACTCTCGGCTCGGGTTGCTGCAGGTCGGCGGGAGTGCGGCGGACAAAAGGGAAAGCGCCGCTTTTCATTAATCTCGATGCCTCGCGTTGGTGTGAATGAATGAATGCGCGAACGTTGATGTCACAGCATGATCGGACATGACTTTTGTGTGTTTCAGATTGCGTAAACGAGAGAAAACGACTATTTGAAGAAGCAGAATTTGGATCGGCTATGTAAATATGGATAAAGGAAAGATTCCAGTGATTCCCCTCGATGGCCAAGTGCGCACGCACCGATCGCTTTCTTCTGTCCAGGTTCGTTTTTAATTCACTTTATTATGTGTGCACCCAAATTCGATTTATTCTCATTCCAATGGCTTGTTTGCGTCATATGATAATCGCAATGACGCTGCGATTTGAAACGGGAAAATATTTTGGTGGATGTGTTTTGTCCGTTCCCCGATGCTTTTAGGCTCTGGCATTCATTTTGTGCAGCAATAAACATCTTCCACAATCTAAATGGCGATTTCAGATTCCCACAGGACTTCAAGAGCAAGTGCCGACTCCGTTCTTCCAGTACCGTACATCTGAATTCATCTTTGACCTCAAAAAGCCCATTTGTGGTCCGATAGAGAACAGCAAAGCGCATTCCTTCGTCGCCGCTCAGCCAAAGCGAAATCTGAAAGAATTCCTCTCGTCGCGATGGGAAGAAGCGAAGAAGGAGAAAGTCTTCAAGTACGACTTGAACTGCATGTACAAGTTGTTGGACGGAGAGTACAATCTCTCAATTCAGGTAGTTCACTTCTTTACACATGCACCTACCGTAGTCTGTTTAGTTGAATGTCGAACGAGGCAAACTGCGACGGAAGCCGATGCGATTTCGTAGTATCACGGAATCATTCAATAATCTGCGGTGGAACTTCACGCGTCTGAAGCCGGAGGAGATTCTGATGTCCATCCGCTGTCTCGACCGCCCGTTCAGTGACGATCCCCTCGACCGGCACATCGTGGCCGTGAACGCGAGCCCTCTGGAAAGAAATCACAGTTTGCTTGTGCCTGCGGTGAACAAGTGTTTGCCACAGTCCCTAACGGAAACTTCGATTCGTATGGGAACCGACATTATGCTTCTTGTCGAAGACGAGTCATTCCACATTCTCTTCAACAGTCTCCTCGGTCAGGCCTCCGTCAACCATTTGCACATGCACGCGTTGTCCTGGCCCTACGACAGTGATCTGATATTTAGAGTAAGTCGCTCTCGTGCATCCACCCGCCATTCAAACGTTCATTTCAGCGATTTGACGAACTCTCACGGGGAGTCTACGCCATCCGACGCCCCGATTGGTTCATCTCAGCCTTCGCATTCCAACTCACCGTAGTTTCCGAGTTCGACACCTTCATCGAGAACGTTTCCAAATGCGTCGAACTCCTCGCCGCACAGAAAGTCGCTCACAACGTCTTCTTCACGCGCGCTCCTCTGATCCGCACCAGCGGACCCATCAGATTCGAGGAGCGTCATCCTTCTTCTATGCTCGTCACTGCCTACGTGTTCCCACGGAGATCAATCACCGGCGCCAAACCGCCAACAAATTTCAATCCTGCCGCCAACGAACTCGCTGGATGTCTGACATCATACAGTATGCCACCGTACGCACTTGCAGCAATTCAAAACGATTGTTTCAGCCTATCGTTTCTTCGAATCTGTCAGTGAAACAACAGCGCTACGCATTATCGAGGAAGACGCGGTGCTGGAGGATGAACATTTCGAGAAACTGGCGCGCGACGTCGTCGCCGCCATCACTGGTCAAGTGTCCTCGGATGACGAAGACTCATTGCTTGAACGGAAAGATTCCAGTGAACAGCTGACTTCTCCGGAGTTGGACGAACTTCGTGGACTCATTCCACACTTTTGAATTGCGATCACCTAAGCGTTTCGCTCAAGCGGGTTCACTCAGCGACCGTAGCCGCTCGTATACGGTGCTCTAATGAAGACGTGTATTTGATGCATATAAAGGATATCTTTCTTGGTGTGAATAAAACAGATTTCGATAGGTCGACGCGGCCAGTACCGCTTCCAGAAACACAGAATGCCGCTACGTTTATCGAATCAAAAAATCAACAAAAAGCTTCCTAAAACCCGGTTTCTCTCAAAAACCGTCCAGTCTCGGAGGCCTGCTAGTTTCGTTGAGCATGTAACTTCTCATGCTGTTAACTCGGAAAGCTTCATCTTGCAACAGGAGCCGCCGATTGCCGAGAGACACATTTCCCAGTGTTGTCGCGTATGCTAGTCGTGGAAGGTCACGCAGCTCATCTGGCATCGTCACACAAGCAGTTTCGCGGTAAAGGTCATCTGAATCAGAAATGCCAATCAAATGAACATGACAGGACCTACCTTTTCTTGTCGAAGCCCCATTTTCGGTAAAATCGCAATGTATTCGTCCGGAACTTTGCGATTCTGATATACCCTGAAGACTCGCAGAGTGTGCAACCTTGACAGCACAGCTACAACTAGTAATCCGAGAGAAAGCGGGATAGCAACAAATACACCAAGCTAAACAAATCTTTACTTGGCAATTGAGCTTCGAGGCGATTGATAAATACCTCCTCCCCATCGTCACAC
>MQUG01000173.1:0-68018 GCA_007213375.1 Steinernema feltiae
TTTGAATCGTGTAGATTCGAGATAAACGAATCATATTCTCGCTCTTCCTTGTTTATCTCGACCACGCTGGTGTCTCTGCACTTCCGTTCCTCGATTCAAAATACCCAGAATCCGCCGCCTTCCCCTTCCTCTGACGTCAAGGAATGCGTTCGCGGGTGTCCCACTTAGGCGTGCACGGCCCGAGGACACAAATGTACGCCGATCTGCCAGTATAATATGTCCGATGATCAAATTTGCCGCGCTGAAATGAAGAGGAGACCCTCCGCGGTCTCGGCGCATATGGCGCCCTCGAGAACTTTGCTAATCTAGTTTTGGGTCCGCGTTGCAGCCTCGGAATCCTCCGATTGTTTACATTGTTCGGCTTTGCATGTCTTTGCGATTGTAAACATTGCGCGGGTTCAGTGTCGGCTCGTTAAAGTCCTATTCTCGGACGGCGGCTTTTGAGGAGTCGAGAGTCGACCGTTCGTCTCCTTTTGAGCGTCGAAATCGAGTTACACACCCCCTTTCAATCAAAAGGCTGCTGAGCGACGACGTCTCGACGCGATATGAACGGAGCGACGTGATGCGTTTGTAATTGAGGCGAATGCGCCTCGCGGTGGGTGCGTGAGTGGCGGCGAGGCCATAAACAAAAAGCGGCAAATTGGGACCGCGATTCCGATGATTTAGGCTGCACGGTCGTCGAACGGCGCCGTGATTGTTGGTCGCCGTGGGAGGCGATGTCCGGACTAATTTATTTCGTGCCGTTGTTTCTGCGATTCGTGATTTATCGCCATCAGAGACTAAGGTACACGAGGACCGTCGTTATGTCTTGTTGACGATTCCCCTGAATCTTGCATTGCCGCCACCCTCGATCGATCCCTCGAGGAGTCACGAGGAGCGACGCTGATCGTCTTTGCTGATATGAAGGTCCCTTTTTTAAAGGTTGTGCTGATTGGTTACTGTAGATTCGAGGAAAACGATTCGTGGATGGGCGAAAAGCCGTTAAAACAAGCTAGTTGGAGGTTTATTATTTGATTGGTCAACTGTTGGTGACAGCAGTTGGTGCAGCACTCGACGAGGACCGTTTTATGGTCGTTCGCTGCCTCCCAAAACTCAAAGAGTGTGATGGATCAGTTTAGCCGAGTCGTTCCATATCCATCCGCGAAAAACCCAATTTTGCGCGATAAACGTCAATTAGCGCATGTCAGCATCTCAATTTCGAGGATTTAAATCGAAAACACGAAGATACAGGGTGACCAATAAGTTCTGTCGGTGGAAAAACGTGCCATATCTCGAGATGTGTATGTCAAATTAGAATTCTGTTGACACCACGTTAAAGAGCGTAAAATGGGCTACAGGAAAAGAGGAAGCATTTTAAAAATAACCCAATCGAGCGCGGATGAAAGCTTCGAGAAACCTAAAAAAAATATGCCTCGGGTCGTTTGTTGTGGAATCGTAATTTTGCTCTGATCTTTCTTCACAACTGGTTCCAGACATTGTACATAGGTTTGGCGAACGCAGAAAGCGTTGTTCTTCAAGATACTAAAATTAAAAATTGTGTAAAATGAAATCTGGAAAGTTAGAAAGCTAATTTCTTTGATTCTGAAGTTGGGGATCGGTTGCTTGCACAGCTTCATCTTTAAAATTGCTCTGGTTCCAAGGAGAGAGTCCGTCGGGGAGCCCCAGCGCATGTTTTTAACATGTATCGTGGCCTATGTAAACAGAATACCACAAAAATTCAAGTTTTAATTCCGAAAACTATTATTTTTTACGCATTTCTCAACCAAAAATGGCCATTTTTTCGCAAAAATTGTCCAGAAGGGTAAATTTTTACCCAAATCTTTACAAACTCCAAGAAATGATTTTTCTGGACCTCCGCGGTTCCTTCTAAACACAGTGGTAGCAAATATCGGTGATTCGGAGTGTTGTAGAACAAGCGGAAATTTAAAACAACACTTCGTCTTGAAGAAAACTGAGGACAAACGACCAGCGACAAAGCTGGGCACAATTTTTTGATTTTTTTCGAAGCTTGCACCAGCACACAATTAGGTTATTCTTAAATTGTTTTGTTGTTTCCTATAGCCAATTTTACGCTCTTTAGCGTGTTGCTGACAGATTTTTGATTTGCCAATTATATCTCGAGATATAGCTTCGAACAGCTAAGGCTATTCATCGACAGAACTTATTGGTCACCCTGTAAACGAGGGCAAACAGCGCTCGGAATATTCCGTTCTGCTCCGCGGCACTCAAAAAGTTGTTTTCTGGCCCCATCTGCCCTCGCTAATGACTTCCCTGTCTCCACGTCGCGATTCCCAAATCTCCAAATCCTCAAAAAACGCGACGCACCGTACAATCACCGTAGAAGATCAAAGAACCTTCCGCTGCGCCAGATGGCGCCCCACATGTGCCTCGAGAGCGCACCGAGCGCGTCTCCTGCTTCCCAAATACAATTCTCGCCGATCGCTCAGCGAGCAGACTAAGCAAACTTGCAGATGAGCATCCATAAATCACCGACTGTTTTTCTGTCCCGGAGGTGTCAAATCGCGTCGTCGTTTGTGGATTTTCACCTCGGCGACAGATGTCTCCACTTTGCTGCGCTCGCTTTCGATTGATTTCGATCCCGTAGTGTGACCTGCAGGGCTTCTTTTGTGAATTCACTGTAGCGCGCTGCTGTGAGATGCGAGTTGAAAGGCTTTCGTTTCTCGTGCATTAGCGGAACACTCCGGAGATCACTTTGCGATGACGCGATTCTTCGGGAAGCGACCGAATTCAAATGACATGTTCTCTTTCTCGTTTTCGGGTCAAAGCGCGTTCATCGCGAAGCGCAGCTGGCAGGAACATGGACTTTGCGTTGCTCACGTTATGACCAACGTTCGATGACCGATGACCGCTGCTTTCAACTCTCCCTCAAAACAATAAATTTGGCTCTGCGAACACCTGGAATGACCCGAAGGAACGATCCTCTCTGCGCGTTTGTCATTCCTGAAGACCGCGATAAAGACGGAATTCACGGCCACTAAACAAAACGAAATTTCCGCCAGCTCTGCTACCGTAGTACGCGCAGACTAAGTGCAAGCGAAATGCGGTCCTCTTTGATGAAATTACGCCTCCTCGCTCGCATATTTCTTCGCAGGAACTCATCTCGACACCCCTTCATCAACCTCTTCTTCTTCGACGCTTTTGTCGCTTTTCTACAGCGCGACACAAATCGAATTCCTCTTATCTTCATCCCCAAATAGCCAGAAAAGTCAAAGATCGCGGCAACAAGTCACTTTTGGCCAAAAACCTTCGGTAGTCGCCTTCTCAGACCGCTCTACTCATCTCGCTTGTCTCCGCTCCTCCACGTCCTCCCCCTCCCGGCGGTCCTAATTGAAAATACATAATTGTGGTCGTCGTGAAGGGCCGCAAGATCGAAAAGTCGCCGAGTTGCGTTCAGCGCCTCCCGCGCGTCGACGCCTGTCACTCGCATCGACACACTTTCTAATAACAAATGGGAATAATTAATTTAGGAGTGCTCCACTCTTCGCCTCCCCCAGGACCTCCTTCATCGTCGCCGCGCGCGTCCTTTCCAGACGTTTTCCGAGAGTTTCATTCTTTGCAGATTAGGAGCTGCAGGATTCCGCCGCCGAGTTCGCTGAAACGCTGACGCCGCGAGTCGCCTTCGCCAACATTCCAGTTCGACCACGCGGGTGAACTCTGAATCTACATTCATGAAACTAGCGCCAACGGAAAAGCAGCCAAAGTGGGTTTTGAGGGTCCCACAGCGACTTATCGAATTCCCAGCGCACAGCTAACTTCTCTTCTTTCAGGTGAGTATCTTACTGAACTTGGCGGAGATCCGCGGAGAGCTCTACTACCTGTTCGGGTTGCTGTGCCTCGGCTCGTGGTTCGTCTTCAACCTGTGGATCCTGCGCGACTACTTCTTCCCGTGGTGGTTCGCGCCGATCTACACGGAGAGCGGCCTCCGCAAGCGCAAGTTGGAGCTGAAGAAGCGCGAATACGTGATGCGATCTCGGATGAGCGACGCGTTCAACATATCCACCAGCATTGCCATGCCACAGTATCCTCAGGACTGTATCTCTCTGCCCATGGGCTCCTCGGCCACTCGCGACACCCGCAAGGCGAGTTCCCTCGACGGAGTGCTCTTCGGATGACTTCAATTCATTCTTCTGTAAATTCTTCTTTCGAGAGAGCAATAAAGTATCTGCTCACCCTGATTGAGGGGTGAATCTCCTCGTGACACCGACAGTTTCTTCACGAAACAACCACACACGGAATTGCATTTCTCTCAATCGGTCCCAAGTCGGCCCAGATGCACAGGGCGTTGCTGAGCACAGTCACCGCAGAGTCGACCAGTGGAGTCCACGCCGCCAACAGCAGCGCGGAGCAGACGATGACAGTATGCGCATGGTGACTGACGTGTGCACTTTAGTACGGTACCAGTCGTCAAGTGCGGCAACACAGAGCGCCTAAACGAACATCCAAGTGCATTTGAATTCTCATCCTCGCTCACCACAATCGCAACCCGTCGTTCCCTTCGAAGCGCCATCGACGGAGACCGCGGCGCTTTCCCGCATCTCCTCTCTGCGAAATCCAAGCGCTCCGACCGCATCTCCACTGATTCGCTCCCGCAGAATCACTCGGATCCTCTTTTCTGATTGCGAAATCGTTCCCTCGCGTACCAAGCTCGCTTTCCCATCACCGTCGCCCCTCGAATGCGCTTCCTTCTCATGGCGCGGCTGTTTCCGCACCGACAAATTAGCATAAAACGACGACAGCGGTGATCTGACCGTTGCGCGCTGCCTTTCTTCGATCTCTAATCAATACGGCGCCCTCGCTTTCGCCAAAAGCATCACACGGTCCTCTACTCGCGATTGCCGTCGGCGACGATCGCTTCACGTTCTCGTTGCAGCCGCGCGATGACGTCGATGAAGGACGATTTGGTGCTGGAGGATTGCACGCGGAGATTCATGAAGTGTCCAAAGTGCTTTTCGATGCTGAAGGTGACGGACTTTTACAACGGAGAAGCGCAGCCTCCCGCGAAGTTGACGAAAAAGGAGAATCTTCAGATCAATCACGAGGCGTTGACGTGTCCGACTCCGCAATGCGACTATTTTTTTCCGTCTGCAATCGCCACGAATTATCGCGAACTTCATCAACGTGCGTTTCAAACGATGTAAGAGAATTTGCATCGATTTACAGAGATCCGAGAGGCCTACATGAAGTACATCTCGCGCATGATGCTCCTCTGCACCTCGTGCCACAAACGACTTTTGGCTGACGCGAGTTACTACTGTACGATCTGCCACAAAGGTCATAATCAGCTTAAGGTAGGCGGCGCCTTGCAGGACAGCTTCGGGACACCTCTTTAGACGTCGTTATGCGCCTCTTGTGCGATCCGCGATCACCCCGGGGGAGAGGAGCACCATTTGGATGAGGGAATCCGTCAGAATAGCCACTGCAGCGACATGATCGCGACGCTTTTGACCGCGGCCAACACAATGGACGATGTAAATACCGAGCGTGAAATCTCTTTAATCCACGATTCCCGCTTTAGTGCGTCGAGGTCGGACGAAACACGGAGCAAGAAAAAGAATCGCTGCTGAGAAAGATGCGGATGTTTCCTCTGGTAGGTTGCTTAGCGAAACGTGTTTGCGTAGCGAATGATTGCAGCAAAAAGAAGCGTACAAACAACAACAACAACAAGAGCACTAGCTACAGAAACCGCAAGAAACGAAACAAAGCCGACGTCCTCCGAACAAATGCGCGATTTATGAAAATATTATTCTTACACTCAAAAAGTCAATTTATTGCTCCATTTCGTTATTTATGGGTTCCCAGTTGTTGCGCCTCAGCGCCACCAACTCCTGGATGCTTTCCCGGTCGAAGCACGCGTCGTTCGTCTTCCTGCTCAGCATGATCACATAGGTATCGATGGGGAACTCCGCTTTCGAGGGAAGGGACTTCGCGGACCACTTTCTGCCGACTCTTTTGAGAAATTCGACAACGCAGCGCTCCGATCGTTCGTCGTGCGTCCCCTGAACGAGCGCGGCTCACCCATAATCGTCGGCAGCTCCGCTTACCTGAATTTGAATGGCGACGCTGTTCGCGATTTGCTCCGAGACGAGATCGCGGCAATACAGTTCGGCGTTCAGCCTCGCACAGCACAGCATCTCTTCCAGCGTCTTCTCTTCGTTAAACGGAGCGCAGAAACACGACATCGTCGCCTTCTGGACATTTTCGATAATTCGATCGCGGAATGTGCGCGATCCGTTGTGCTTGCTCTCTCGGTCGACGAACGCGGCACATGTGCAGACGAGCAGTTCCAGGAGGGACGACGATTTCAGCGTTAGAGAGGTCATCCTATCGGCGAGATGCTCGAGTTCCTCTTCTGAGGTGTACAAGTCGGGAACGGAGAAAACCATTTCTTGGTGCGTGGGGAATTGTGTTGGAGAAACACGCTTGAACGTTGACATTTATTGCAACGTGCGAACTTTCCTGCTGGTCTCATGCCGCAGTCACAAGACTGCTTTCTGAACTGATCTCGAACTATACTGAATTCAGTTCGAGATCTGATTGTCACGCGAAGCACCGCGAACACAAATGCGGCAGAAGGTACCGTAACGCATTAAACGACGGACTCGGTGTGCAAAGTGCACTCCCGAAAGTGCAGAACGACTCGTCGGAGGGCGATAAACGCGCGCCCCGCCATCTACCGTACGCGTCGAATCGTCGCCGTCGTTCATTCCTCGTTAGCCGCGGCCAAGTTTCCGCCACACCCTCCGATTCTCCGCGCTTTCCATCAACCCAGTGGAAGGCGTGAAGAAATCAATAATCTCCAATCGGGGATTGACGATTCACTCGGCGCTTCCTCTCACTTTCGTCCCCGTCGCGTCCGTCAGACGTCGCTGCTTCATTCCGCCCGCGCTCTCGACCCTTAAGGAGGCGCGCGATGCTCGATCACGAGATCCTGGACCAACTGGTTCACTTCTTCCTCTTCTGCAAGAAGTGCAACATTCCCTACAGCGTCCTCGACACCTACGGCGAGACCACCAACTCGGATTTCACTTATCTCGTTCACAAACGGCCGACCTGCGAACAATGCGGAGGGATCTTCAACGAGCATGTCGCCACGAGTCTCGTCGAGCTCTACGAACGTAGGTTCCATCCTCCCAGAGTCTTCTGATCGCGGATTCAGAGGTGTACGCAGTCTTCAAGCGCTATTTCTGCATCGTGCACATGAAATGCTCGGAATGCGAACGGAAGATTTACGCGGCGGACGCGTTCTTCTGCAAGACGTGCAAGCCGGAAGCGCTGATCAAGCAGGTAAAGATCGGCGCAACGGCATGTTTTACGGTTTTCAGGATTCAATGTGCGACAAATGCGCGATTCGCTTGCATCCCGGAGGGAAGGAGCACCACTTGCAGCAGACCATCAACATGAACATGATGATCCAGGACGCGGACACATTCTTGCGTTTGCAGTTGGATTACGTCGAAGAGGTGAGCGCGCGATGCGATCTGTCCGTTTTACGTGCATTTTCAGGCGATGCGAGTTGAAAGAAACCGTGGAAACGCGATTGACAGAGAAAAGACCAAGGTGTTCTTGGACAGCGTCGCGGGGTTTCACGAGCAGCTGGTTAAGGTGGGTCGTCGGGTGCACGCGGGGTTGACAACGATGCTTTAGAAGGCGATGTATAGCCATTTGATCGAAATTCCGATCGAGCCGTTGCCGAAACTCGATGTTGAGTCGACGGAGGTCGCTGATGACAAGAACTGCGCTGGTGGTGAGTCGTGTGACTCACTGGCGGAGATACTGTAGTCGCCAATTGCAGGTGAAACGCGCGGCTGCAGCAAATTCAAATCAGACGATGCGTCGGCGAAGAATCCGGGCAACGAATCGAGCAAGAAGGAATCGCGCGGCGCTTCTGCGAAGGCGACGAAGCAGAAGAAGAAGAATAAGAAGGGAAAGAAGAAGTGAAGCAATCATTCTGCGTGCATTGTTGCTGTCGTAATCCCCCTTTATGGTAATAAACTCCTCGTGTCGCGCCAATTCCTGTCGCTGGAAGATGTAAACAACATTTTGAAATGCGTTTTCGTCAGGACAGTCCGGCGGGTTACGGTAGTTCAGGAACGAGACGATCGTCGATCGTTTCCGTCTGCAGCGCGCGCAAACGGCGAAAGGGCGCGGCGACGTCCGCAACTTTCCGCAGATGCAAATCAGCGACCGGCGAAGGCATTTCGACGAACGCGCCGCTTCTCTCCGCTGCACCGTCGGACGCCCTTTGAAGGCGTGCGGAAACGCAGATAGCATCGGCTGTCCCGCTGCAGACCAGCGCGCCGTGCACCGCGAGTGGCCCGACAGAAAGCGCGAGACGAGGGGAAAGTGCAGATCGAGTCCTCCGAATCTGATCGATACGCGCCGCTCGCTAACCCTCCGTCACTTTGCAGGTATGAAGGAATTTGAGATTCTCGAACGCATGGCGAACAAGTTGCCCCGCTGTGGTCACTGCGAAGAACCTCTCGTCTGCAGGAAAGCTGAGCGGCCGAAAAACGTCAAATGTGATCTGCAGATGTATGAAAAGGGTTCCGCGTTCAACGGATGCAGCGTGCGCTGCACGTTGATATGCCCAGTGCACGGAGAGCACTACGAGCACCCTCTGCTTCATTACGGAGTCCTCTACAATGGTGAGCACCGCCGAATGCACTGATGCGCAACGATCGCTTTCAGATGTCGTTGACGTGTTCACCGCTTACAAGAAGGAGATGAACATTCCGTGTGGGCTCTGCAAGGGAATGTGTTTCCCTGACCATTTGTTCTATTGCAACATTTGCTCCTCGACCACTGATTATCTCAAAGTAAGCATCCTCCGAACGCACTGCTCAGCCCCAGCTTTTTCAGTCGACGATGTGCGCAAAATGTTCTGTGCGCAACCACAGCGGAGTCGGACATTTCCTGGTCGCAGTGGAATACGCGGAGATCCAAGCTTTCAAACAAGTGCTCCAAGAAAAGTGCCACGAAATCGACATGAACGCGTTTCTTCAAATGACAATTGCGAAAATGGATGGCGACCTCACGAGAGCAGACAGATGCAAAAAGATAAAGTCGGTCGCCGAGCAGAAGACCGAAACGCAGGCTGAACTTAACCTGAGCTCCGACTCTGAAGACGAAATCCTTCTTTCACCCGCCACCATCCAGATCATCGAACCCAAACTCTAGATTCATTTATTTTCTATTTTGATGGACGTGGCATTTTTTTATGAGATTGCCGACTCCTCCGCCTTCACATCGATAAAGAAGTTGTTCATTTTCTCCTTCAGTACACCGTTGAATTCTTCCCGCATTATTCGATAGGCCTGCGTTTGTAATGCATTGAGCGCCCCAATTCTTTTCTTGTGGACATCCTGCAAGTGTACACTTTAGTAGAACAGACAACTCCAACGCAACCATACCCAGAGATGTCTTGAAAGTTTGATAGGTTCTTTGACTGTTGAGGAGCATCCACTGAGGACACACGAGTATGGAAGATTCAAATGGCTCGCAACGTGAGAACGAACGCCCTGGAAACTTTTCAACACAGCTCCACATTGAATACACGTCTGTTCCTTCTTCTTGGCTATTTTGGCAGGCTTCGGTTTCACTCGTTCCCTCGTATTTCCCACAAAGCACTCCATAGGGAAATACTCGGTTAACGTTTTGTCCATAGTCTTATGAAAATCCTGGGATATTTTGCGAAACTTGTGGTAATCGTCTGGACTGAGATCCTTTGTATAACTAATATCGTGAATTTGCTGAAAGCAGATACTCAGAGACTGCAATCACCATATTTCTTTACCTTGAGATGCTTATCGAGTGCCGAAGGGGTATTCGCTTTAAACGTGCAACGACTAATAAAACAAGGACACAATTTTTTGATGTGACACGAGCCGATATGAGTTCTGAAGCTGCATATAGCCCTGCCTCTCAATGTGCAGCCGCACTGTTTGCACTAAAAAAATCAACCGCAATTACTTAATACAAAACAGTGAAACGAACCATCCAAACTCGAATCAAATCATTGTCGACCATCAATCGTGAGAGTTTAAAGTCGTAGAGAACTTGAGTCAATGCTGGAAAACTCCGTTTTCGCTCCTGGGCTTGCAGTCTTTTAAGAGCTGAGTTTGTGAAGACCGATGGTAAAATCTCACTGCATCCATTATCCACGAGGTACTTGTACATAATTTGATCGAGTTGATGTTTCCGTTCCGTCCTTCCTGCATACATAGAAATACTGGATGGTGAACACTAAGCCACTAACTACTTACGATTCTCTTGTCTTCTGGTCAACCGCCTCTCTGTTTCATCTTCAACTTCTTCTTCCTCTTCTTCGAACTCGGATTCTATAATTCCAGTTGTTTCAGTTTCAGTCTGTTCCTCTTCTTTGATTTCCTTGTTGCTTTCACTTTCATCTTTAAGCTTTCTTTTCTTTGCCACTTTCACTACGTCCGTCTTCGTTGAAGTCACAGCATTCTTGATTGATTTTGCTAATCTTGCCGATCGCCGTGGGGTGAAGCCTCCTTCCACTTCTTTAGTTTTCGCGGGAGATCTCGCAGGAGCGCTTCTAGTGCGCCGTTTGGGTGTTTTTGGTTGATTCCTCTTTCGGTATTGTGCTACTAGGTCAACGAGAGTGATGTCTTTGTACGTATGCTTAAAATCAACCTGGATGCTTAACCACAGCGGAAATATACTCACACTCGTTTCCAGAAGTTCTATCCGTCGTTCTAGGGAAAATGCATCTTTCAGAAACTTCGGATTGTGACGCTTCACAAAACTGTACACCACGTCATCCACAGTAAGCCGCTTTGCAGGCATGATTGAGAGAGATTCTGAAATTACCATCCTATTTCGTCGACGGTTTGAACTTTACAAAATACACTTCGGCAAGAGGTTCGAATTTCCTCTCTTCGCGCAATTTCGTTTTGTAATACGACGAGATCCAGAACTGAAAAAAGTGAGGCGGCAGTTACGATAGCCGCGTTCAGAATGTTTCAGATCGCAAGTAAAATCAGAATCCGAAGTGACGAAACATCGCGCAATTTTGTTAACGAAGATGTCACAAATGAAATCCACAGTAATCCTTTTAAGTCAGTGCAGGCAAATCAATGCAGAACAATTCATTGTTATAAGTCAATACATATCCATGAAATGAGGCAGTTTGAAGATTCCCTCGGGGTCTTTACGCTTTAGCGCCTTTTCGAAGAGGTTGATTATACTTTTGTGGTCAACCGGCGACGGACCGAGCGTCAGAATCATCGATCTAAACGGATTTCATCAGTAGTTCCGCTCTACAGTGGAATCAACCTGTAGACGGATCGAATTTCCCTCGGAAGTCGTTTGAACTCGGTGCTCGCGTAGAAAACCTTCTTCGCTTCCCGCACCTCCATTGTAGAGTAGAGCGAACGCCACGGGAGTCTGGAAACGAGGAGATTCGAGGAATGATGGGAAGAACTCACTTTCCGGCGATTAGTTCGGTGATTACGTAGATGACCGAGATGATGTCGTCCGAAGGTCCTTGTTCTCGGCCCTGGTGAGCGCGGATGGAGCTGTAGCGCTGTGAGCCCACGAACGGAACGAATACGCGCGGTCTGCAAGCTTTAAATAGAGAAATCGCAGATTATCGGAGTTCACTTGGTCGGCCACTGCATGACGAGGCTAAAGTCAGAGATGACCATTCGGTTCCTGAAGTTCACGATGCTGACAGGATTCACGTAGCTGAAGCTGAAGGGAGTGACCAGGCGGTGAACAAATCCGGCGTGGTGGAGAGCGGCGAGCGCTTTGATACAACCGATTCCGATCACGAGCGCCAATTCAACAGGCAAACCGCTGAAACGAAATCATCATTACGGATTCTGACCCGGAGAAGCCGCGAACCCGAAATCAGAGACGTCGAGGAGCGTCGACAACAGGTTTCCCTCGTATTGGATCACGGCGACCGGTCGGTCGGGCCATTCAGGGTCTCTTTCTTGCTGTTGATCGCCACTGGAGCCGAATGTAACCTGAAACAGAGCTACAGCACTGAAGCACTGCATTCAACCTACAGAACTAAGTTTTCCCGCCAAAAGAAGGCGCGGAAAGTGAACGGAGCGACCGTCGATCTTCTCCAACACTTTGATCATCCGATGAATCGCGGAATCCTCGCGTCGCTGCAGGACATCCGATCGCGGGACGAGGAGATACGTTGACTGAAAGGAGAAGTTACATTTCGTTGTGGATACGGTGACTTACAGTATCGGGACATTCGCTGTCGTAGCAGTGGTACTGTGTGTAGTCGCGATCGATCGGATCGTCGAACGGCGCGGCCACAACCCAGCGTTCATTGAATATGCCGCAGAGGTTGAACGGAATCTCTTCAATTTCGCCATAGAATTCGGCCATGATGGACGTCTGTCAGCTCCGAACGACCGAACGCCGACGGTCTCACTCGGAAAGTATCCACTTTACCACCTCGAGTCGTCTCTCGAGACGATTGACGAGGAACCGATCCGATGTCTGATTGTGAGTGTTAAATAGGGGCGCACTTCTCGGTGTCT
Source organism: Steinernema feltiae (assembly GCA_007213375.1). NCBI lineage: Eukaryota > Metazoa > Nematoda > Chromadorea > Rhabditida > Steinernematidae > Steinernema > Steinernema feltiae. The sequence continues at coordinate 12,549 of MQUG01000173.1, forward strand.
CGCAGGGAATTCATCAACAAGCTTTATTTCAAAACGTCAGTTCGCGCGTTCTACTGGTGAATCTACAGTATTTCCACATTATTGCATTACAAAAAGACCCGTTTTGTCGCTTCAGAATCCGAAATGCTCGTCGTGTACTCAATTTGAGTTTCTGCGCCTACATGAAGACGACCATCCGTCCGAGCACCTTGTTCCGGCAAGTGGGGCATTTGTCGAGCTGATGCGAGTTGGCGCCGTTGCCGCACGCCTCGCAGGTGACGAAGTGGAGGCACGGCATGAAGACGACCTTTGGCTGAAAGATCGCAGAATTCGTGACCACCGACGCTCGCTCGACCACTCTTACCGCCTTTTCCATGCAGATGACGCACGTCGGAATGTTGTTGATGCGCTGACGCATCTCGTCACGTTCTCGTTTCATCTCGTCGACGCGAGAATCCGCAGAATTCAGCTGATTTCTGATGTCATTGCACCGTTCGAGTTCTCGGCGCAACGCTTCGCACTGAACACCCGATTGTAGCAGGGAATCTGCGCTCCTCTCACCTCGTTTTTGTTCGATTCTGCCAGTTTCTTGATCTCCTCGACGGCCTTCGCGCCTTCCTCCATCTTCCGGCACTTCCGCTCCAACTCGCTGTAGAGATTCGCCTTCTCCTGCATCTGCTGCTCCTTCTCGCGAATCTCTTCGTTTTTGCGGTCGCACTTTTCGTACTGAAATCATCGCATCAGTTGCAGTGACCTTGCGGGCGGCGGAATTAAAGCCGTTTTTTGCTCTCTCTTCCTATCCGTGATCCCTGTCACTCGCCACTCTAATTACCCACTCGCTCGCTCGCTCGCTGGCACAGGCACTCACCAGGTGATGGATCCGTTCCTGCAGCGATTCGTTCTCTTTCACCTTCTCCTGGGCATCGTGGAGTTTCGCTTTCAGTTGGTAGATCTCGCGCTCCTGCTTCTTGACCAGATCCGCGCTCAGTTTGCTGTGATCTTGGGATTCTCGCAACATGCTCTGGAACAAAGCTACAGTAGTCAAGCACAACAAATGGTCCAAATGGAGCCGTCACATATCAAGCACAGTAGGAAGCGGAGACCTGCCACTAGGCGGTGGTCCTCCCGCAATATGCGTCTTACTGTGCTTCACACCTCTAAACGCACCTCGATCTGCTCGATGGATTGCTTGCTCTCATCGATGATATTCTTCTTCTCGCGCTCGAAGGCGGAAATCATCCGCTGGAAGGATTTGTGCGTCGAAGGCGCGGGGAAAACGGGCGCCGCAGAAAGCGCCGACATCGAGAGTGGACGTCGCGGAGAGTCCGCGTTGAATGAAGTGGCCCTTGTCACGATCGACGACGACGGTTTTCCGTTGAAGCTGTAATGAATCATTGCGCCGCTCGTTATCGCCATCGCCCCCGGGCGCCTTTTATGTACCTGTAGCCGTTGCTTATGTTGTGGAACGATGACGAAGGCCGCAGTTCGTCACCTTTTCCATCTTTGCTCAGTTCCATCTGCTGCACGCGATCCAGCATGTCGACCAGCGCGTCTGTCGACGCAAAAGGTTGAAACTCCTGAAATAGCGGGGAATGCGGTTTGTTTGTTTGTCGATTGGCAGCACAAAGAGAGTCTTTGTCCCCTAATGCATCACCCTCCCTCTCTCCCTAAGACACTTACCGTACTTCGAGCCGAGTTCACGTCGAACGCCGCGATGATGTGATCCTCTTTGAAGCCCATGTCGAGCGCCTTCTTGATCTGTTCGCTGACCTCGAGCTCCTCTACCGGCTGGAAGGCCATCTGCCGACTCCAATTCGTCGCAGCTGCAAACATCGCAAAGTGTTAATCGTCTAAATGTCGCCGAGTGTTTGCTCGCGCGCGAATGCGCCGCCGGAAGGTCAGAGAACGCTCGTCTCGCTCCTCGAGGTGTCAAGATCGGTGCGGCGAAACAAAACGAGCGTTTCGGAAACGGGAAAAGACGCAGAAATGGGAAGCGAACACTTGGAGTTGCGTTTCTAGAGGGGAGGAGAGGAGCGATCCGTGCTGGCGACGCCCGGGGCTGACTAATCCTGCCGCCACCGCCTCTGACTGCAGCGCGAATACAAAAATGCCATCGCGAAGTTAATCTCCGCTGCGCTTTTGAATGCGAAATAAGGTTTGGCGCGCCGTCGACTGGTTCCAAATAGTTTCCATATTGATTAGATGAATAACTGGATCCCGGGGGCCCTGCAGCCCCACCGCGACTTACCATAGCTCTTGAATGAGGGAAGCGAAGTGGAGGAAGACAAGCTGGATAGAGTGGACGTTGAGGCGACGCTCTGAAACGCTTTAAACCGTTAGAAGAAGAGCAAACTGCGCATTTACGAGTATTTGCATATCCTTTTTGTGCAAATCAAACAAAGAAACAAAGTTCTCACCGAAGGTCTCGTGCGTTTGTGCTTCATGTAGCGATTCGGTGTCGACGACTTCGATGACGAGGAGGATTGCACGAAGGACTTGGGCTTCGCTTCTTCCTCTTGAGGCGTCGCGTGGTGCGAAGAGAAGAGAGTGAGGTGGAAGAGGGAGCTGAGACTCCCCGACTTCTTCAGATTCGACGATGAAGAGCTCTTCGGAGTGGCGAGCGACGATTTGTGCGGCGCCTGGAAGGCCATAAAGGTTCGGTTTGCTCAAAAGGGCATCGGGAGATAAGAAAGCGCGTCGCTCGACGAGTCACAAAATCAAATCGATCGCCGCGACTCAATTTGCCTAATCCTGGGACGCCCTGCCCTTACCGTCGCGTTCTCGTCCTCGAAGGGGTCGAACTTGTAGAGATGACTGCGTTCGGAGCACCCCACCCGCTCGCAGTCGCCGTGCAGAAACAATGAATCCACGTGGCGTCTGAATCTCACGTAGCTCGTCGGGTAATGGTGACTCAAACTGAGGGGCGTTTGACTCCATTCGAGGCTGCTCAACTTCAGCTTCCACATCTGAGGGCGTTGGTAGCTGGTGCGGTAGAGATAGACGAGAAGATGGTCGTCGAAGACGAGGAACTGCTTGTGCTGCTGATTGTACCGCGGCTCCCCGAACGGATTCGGCTTCGTTCTCACGATTCTCGCCGTATCGGAAGCGGAATCTGCTACTCCGCTGCTCTTCGAAGCGTCCAGCTTCACTGTGAGCATCAGATTGTCGAAATGACTGAAGAAGTAGAGGTGATTCCTGGAGATGAACGGATCGCACCAGATCGCTGAATTCACACCTTGAGCATTCATTCCATAATCCTCCCTCCTCTGCTTACTCTCTGAATTGTTCACTTTGAGATTCTTGATCTGAATCGTGATCAAACGCGGAATCTCCTCAAACTCGAAATATCCGCCCAGATGGAGCAATTCGATCGCCGACTTCTCTTGGATTCTGATGGGGAAGGAGAGGAGGACGGGGCCGCACTCATCCTCGATCAGGCAAGTTTTGAATCCTTTCGATCGGACGGTGATTTTCGTGTCGACAGGCGGATCGTCGATTTGCACCGTTTTCGAGGGTAAATCGAGGTGAGCTCGCGAGAAGTAGAGGCGATCGGAGCGTTCGTTCCTCAACACAACGAGCAAATTGATCTCGTCGATGAAGAGAAGATCGAAAATCTGAATTAGGAAGTGATGACGCCGCTTCCTGCTCGATGAAAGTGCGCGCGCTTTACTGGAGATTACCGATTATCACTCATCTGACCGCTTTCGCGTGGTTCAATGATCGTTCCAAATCGATACTTCAGTGCACAAAGCATTGACGCAATCACGTCTGCACTTCGCAGGCGCTCGACGCTCGTTTCGATAAGCGAAAAGCATAAAATTTACATTCGTTTTAGTAAAAAACGGTTTTATGATCGTTGCAGAACGGTATTTCAAACCCCGCGAGGTGAAATGCGTAATTTATCGTCTCGGTGGTGGGCAAAACGACGATGAATCAGGCGATTGAAGGCAGAATCGCGGCTTTCCAGCGGACAATAGAAGCGTCTTCTCTTTTTTCAATTACTCATCGCCGCCTTCATTCATGGAAATCTCAGAATTCGTAAAACGACTCACCGCGTCGTTCTCGTGGATTCCGTCCAGCCCGGCCAAGTCCAGCTCGCAGTGATCCTCGAGATGCTCCGTGTGGAAGTAATATAATCTCTGTTTCGCCTTCCTGCAAGCATTTTCATGTTGGAAACAAACAAAAACCCGACGGACTCACGCGAAGAGGAGATAATTGGCGTAGTGGTTGACGGCGAACACCTGGCCGAGGTTCGAGATGCCCGTGAACGAGCAGCAGTCCTTCATCGCTGCAAACTTCTAATTTGGTTATCAATGAGAGAAGCGCGAGGACGAGAAGCAACGCGGAGAGGAATCGCCGGCGCGAGGGGACCGCGGATGAGCAACTGAGTAAACAAAGGAGAAAGAAAGGTGATGCGGCGGGGCTTCAAGAAGTTCTCTGCGATAAGCGAGAACGAAGCGGCTGACCGCGAAGAGAAACGTGACAATCTGTCGACGGAATCGGCATCTCTCGCGTGTGCCGCGCGAATCGATAATCCGATCACTCGGAAACGAAACGCGATTCGTATTAATATTCATTGCTGCAATCGACGGAGACGTCGATTCGCCGTTGGTCACAAAGTGACTCCTCCACTGTGAGTCATCTGGCCGGAAAGCGCGATTTCGAACGCAAATAATGCGCGATAAAGGTGCGAAGGGTGAATCAGAGGCGAGGGAGGGGCGAAGGAAGTGAGGAAGTCCGTTAGGACGCGCCAGATCGATCTGAGGGCGCTTATGCAAAGGAGATTAGCGTATTTGGGGCGCTCGATGGGTTGATAATCACTTCGCAATTCAGATTTCCGTCTGCGTGACTTCTGCTCGCTCTATTCTGACCACAAACGCTCGTTACAAAAGCAAACAATCAAGGTCTAATCGCTGTTCTCTCGTGCACTTACAAGGCAAACATCGCTGTTGGCTTCCGGTTTCGTTTTCCTCTTTGTTTCCTTCGATTGCTTCGCCGGTTCGCCACCGGAAGACTTCTTCTTCGTCTTCTTTGGTTCCTGACTTCTAAAAACACAAAAACAATCACAATCCTGCAGCTGTTCGACTCACTTCTTTGCCCCAGGCTCCCAATCAAAAGCGTCGTCGTAGGAGAATCCCATTGGAAGACAAGACCGCAGAAGCTCCTGAATCTTCTCGTAGTTCACTTTGTCGTCGTAATTCAGCGCGCGCAGGTAATCCAAACAATCCGTCATCGGTCCTGGAAGTTTCCGGCACAGATCGACGCTTTTGATTTCGCGTTTCATCTTCAGCACCGTCGCCATGTCATCTTCCCGACGCCACGGGAGCTCCCCGGTTCCCAGCTCGATCAGCGCGTACATCAGACCAATCAGGTCGTCAACGGGGCCGCATTCGCGTCGACGAATCGCCCTTGCAGAAGCGAAGCGGATCGTCCCGCAGAATCCGGCGTCCGTTCGCGGCGTCCTCCACGCGCCCTTCTGATTCACCAACTTCCGGCACATTCCTGCAACACATTTCTCCACATAATCAAGAAAGAAGCCGTTAACTCACCAAAATCGATTAAATAAATCGTCCGCGCGGCTTCTCCGCGAATTCCGATGCAGCAATTCGCGGGTTTCATGTCCCGGTGAATGAAATTCATCTTGTGCAGTGCTTCCAGAGCGATAGTGAGCTGAAATCGGAGTTATTTGACGAAATCGACTAATCAAACGCACTTGTTGAGCGACGTGGAACAGAGTCGAACTGGAGAAGCAGTTGTTCGGGACCGATTTCCTCAGAACCGCGAGATTCTCGCCCAGAAGCTCCATGATGATGAACGGAGATCCGCGTTCCGACTTCCCGGTGGCGAACATCAGCGGAAAGTGGCGCTTTCCACGCAGCTCCGCGAGCACTTTGTGCTCCACGATGAGACGCCGCGGATCGTGCGTCGACTTCTCCGAGAACGCCTCTTCCACTTTGATCGCCACTTTCACGTTGTTCACCGTGTCGCTTCCTCTGGAAATGGAGAATTTGAGAGAAGAAGAGGGTGTGGAGCCTCACCTGAAGATCTGACCGAAGCCGCCGGAGCCGATTCGTTCGAGCGCGATAAATCGTGAGTGAAGCTGCTCTCCGTAGGCGAGGAATCGATTCTTCTGTGAAGCTCCCACACATGGCATTCCCGATGATAGTTTCCGAATTTTCTTCCGCGATCAGAAGATTGACCAACTGATTCCTAGAGAAAAAGATAAAATGAACCGAGAGGAAATCCGGCTGACAATGAGTGCCAAAAAGAAAAGACGCAAGTACTTAGACATGTCTATAAACCTTGATTATGGCCAAAGGCACCATTTTTAAGTTAGCGACGTCACTCCCGTGAACCACGAATCAAGATGGATGTCATCGCCCGTAACCTGCGTCAATGTGAAGATGAAAGTGACCCGGCTGTGTGCGCAACTCCGAACACGCATGGAGACTCTGGACCCAACCCAGCTGGGATCCGTCATCATCGTCCTTGGTCTTCTAGGCGAAATCTCACACGATTCAGGCGTCCAATCGAACTTCCATCCGGGAGACCTTTGAAATCTGTGCCGCCACAAGCGACGACGTCAAGGCTTTCGCTCTCCGCTACTTCAATGAGACTCGCGCCTTCTTCATTCAAATGAGCGACATGTAAGCCTCTATGTTTCTTTTAATAAAGAAATGTTAACAATGTTTGTGTATGACGATTTCGTTTATGTCTTAACTTGGGGTTGCGAAAGATTAAAGAGGGTCAGTTCAGTTTGCTTGGTATTTACCAGTGAATCGTGCTGCAGTGAAGTGAATTTGGAATGTTTGACGGGATCGAGTTCTTCGCAAAAGCTGATTTCTTCCTTAAAAATGACATCAATTACTGTCTTCAGCTTGAGTCGCTTCAGAAGACGAAAGTACAGGGAATCAACGAATCTCGGGGAATCAAAAGAAGGGAATCAGATTTCCTCAAGTCCGAAACGAGGGTAGACAGCACTGCAAATGCGAGAGACAAAGATTGTAGAATAATCGAGTTTCAGGGAACAAGAAATGCTTTTCGAATTCGGAAAGAAATTCCGGTTTGAAGCTGAGAAGAGATGGCCAGAAGACAACAAGAAGAGATAGCGCTGAACTCGAGTGATGGCGTGGAACTCGCCAACGCCATCGCCAACAGTCATGTTTCGACGCTTTGTCGCGTCGATAATCTTGAAAAAACCGCATTGCTTACACCGTATTTACGCTTAGAAGTACTATTTGCTGTTTCAACGATGGAATCTGTGCCAACGTTGTTCTGCGACAGCGTCTGTGCCTCTCTGGATCTTGCGGACCGCCATGTTGTAAGGGTGTTTTGCAGTCGCAGAAAGAAGTGCCCCAACTGGAAAGGAGCGTCCGAAGGGCGTGTAGCTGTAAAGCTGACAATTGGTGCATCCAACGGAGTTTGGGTTTACTCACTGCGGCAGGGCGGAATAGAGGATCTAACTGTTCAAGATCTGAAACAGATTCCTCGGCGACGCATTGATTTGTACTCAATTCTGTTGAATTCCTGTCTCCCTAGTGCGCTCATTTCTTCAGCAGACGAGATTGTGGGACTTGTCGACTATATCCGTCCGTGTGTTAATAAGGCCACGCTGCACATTTTCAATCCGATTCGGGGCGGAGATTCTTCTTTTGTACTTTCTCATCTCCAGAACGCGTGCTTCTCGAAATTGTCCCTTCATCCCCATCCCTCGATTGAACCTTTTCTCAAGACTCAACTGAAATCCAAAGACCTGAAAGACTTGGTTTTCACGGCGAGCGGTTTGTCGGAAGAATCTCGCCTGGCAGTGGAGCATTTCGCCCTACACAACTCTTTCTGTAAAGTGCGCACCTTTCCAGCCACGTGTTTCAACAAAGCATTCTTTGAGAAGCTGACTGAAAGGCCTTTTTCGGACCGAAAGGCAGTCTTTGAGGGTGGGTCTTCTTTCCGATTTGCCGAATTGAAGGAATTCAGAAGAGAAATTCAGATTCTTCAAGAAAATCAACAGGAGAACCAAATTGTTTGGAGACGAGACGATGGAATTTATGTATCTGCGATGAAAACGGGCTATTTTGGTCTGCGGATCACGTTAGAGTGCCGCTAAATGTCGGCTTGGTGACTTGTTTCTGCACTCGATTGTGCTTTTGACGAATAAAGATGTCGGAAAAATGCACTCAATAACGAAAAACGGCAAAAACTGTGTTTTTACTCGAAATCGCGCTGCGCACCACCCTGTATTCAACAAGTATTGCCAGAGTATTCGTGAAGAGCATCCTGTTCTGTGCCTCGATTGCGGTCGACGAAGAATGGCGCGCGATATCCTTTCAATCGTCGAGTTGCACCCGATGACGTGCAGCTCTCAGCGATCCAACCGAATCTGAAATGTGCGAAAATCGCGGAGATTACCGTTTTGTAAATCCGTTCGCGCCATTTTCTCGCACTTCGAAATTCTCAGAATCGCTAATTCCCGCGTACCAGTTCATGTCTCCTAGAGATCCAAGAGAGCGGACGACAGTTGTAATTGCCCCTCTTAGCTGTTTTCGCCCAGCAGCGTCGCATCAGCGACGTCTCCGCTTCACCCGAATCGAGTTCCGATTCGCGCTTCGCCTCTTCACTCTCCCACACGATTGCAGAATGTGCGAAACGCGCACCGCTGCGTGAGAACTCGCCACTTCCGGTCTGCGCACGTCGGCGCCGCTTCCTTTGGGCGCGATTCCCGTTGCACTTATGCATGAGTTCACCTGTTTTGTCCTCGCGCCAACTCTTCACAACCCGATAATAGCGCCTTCAGAATCCTCGTTGCACCCATCGAGGGCCGCTAGGTACTCATGCCGCACGCTCGAGCGCGCCTCCCCTGCGAATTGAGTTCCATTCGCAAAGTTGACGAAAGATTTATAATCTTCCGCGCGCAATCTCTGCGCAATCATTTACTGATCCGCTGGGAGTCGCTTCTCCTCAAAACGCTCATTTTTGAAACGTTTCCAACCACTTTTTGCGCTCGCTGCACTCGGGATTCCGAATTTTGCAGCTGACAAAACAACTTTCCACTTAATTAACCTTTTCGCGATCGAATGTCGACGATTCCGAACGGAGGCGCGCGTGGAACTCGGCGGCAAAGCGGGAGATTATGGGATTCGAGTTAATGCCGATTGGGGCGCCGAGTGCGCCATCTATTTGAATTCTGTCCGCGCGTTTTTCACGGCGCCGAGAGTGGGAATCCGAGTATTCCGGTTCTCGCGATCTGTGGCGTTCGAACGCGAATTCATGTATAGAGTGCAGATGGAGGTCAAAAATGGAGTTTCATCCAAAGAATCCGAGATTGTCGGTCACGGTCGATTACTTTTTGCGTCTTAATTCTCCGAAAAGCGGAGTTCGCGCGCGTGTGGTTCTGCCATTCGAGTTGACTTTCAAAGGTGCAACGGGGCACCTTTGGCTGTGCGGCCGAGCGGCTCCCGGTATGCATGATAACTGCATGCTTTACCGTGACCGCGCTCTGTTCATCTTTGCAAACCGCGATCTGAATAAACCGAAATTCCGCGATTCGATCGAATCAACAAATCGCGAATCAAACTCTTCCGCTTTCAGAGAGCTTCCTTCCTTCATTCCAACCCGAAATGGCGTGACAACGCGGCGATGGGCGGCATCTACCTCCCCCTGGCCCGGTTCATCATGATGGCGAACCAGATCAGCGCGAACATGTCGATGCAGGACGGCCTTTCGCGCCCAGGTCAGTTGGCAAAGTGCTTCCGAGCGCCGGAGGACGCCGCAACAGGTCTAAACAAACAGTCAACTCCGCAGGGGAATCGGATTTCATACACCGACCGCCATCTGGGTTGCTTAGGCCCTGAGGAGCGCCTCAGATCTAATTTGTTTACTTTCGCGTCGCAGATAAAAGGCGCCTTTTGCGCCATATGAATATTGAATTGACTGAGGGCAATTATTCATCTCCGCCGTCTTTTTCCGTTTTCGTCGCCTGCGGTCATAAGCGAGTCGCCTTCAAGAGAGCGAGCTAATATCGCACAAATTGCGTCTCCCCTTGATTAATTAGAATTTTTCGCGCTAAGACACTCGAAGAGGAGAGCGCGCGCCCGCGGGATTAACTCGGCCGAACTTTCGCTTAACTTTTCGGTCCCCTCGGGGCGGAGGACCTTCGCTTTTTGCGTCCTTCTGGTCGCCGGAAATCGGCAATTTTCGAAGTGGCGACGTGGAACTGCGTGTACGACTTCTGCGCGCGCAGGAAAGCGCCAACTAGCGCTTCTTTCCTCCTCGCACCCACAATTATCGTCCTTCTCTCCTTGTGCGCTTCGGTCGTCATCGATCCTCCGAAGGACGTTCGGAGCTGGAACTCCTCTGCCTTCTCCACGGGCCATTTCGGTCGGTGATTAGCGCCGCGATGCTCTCCCGCGGGGAATCTCTCCCGCCGCCTTTGACACGTTGACTGATGGCCGGAGGACCCTCTGTCACTTCACTCCTCGTGAGTGTCATTATCGTTATTATTGCCACCGGAGACATTCAAGTGAGATCGCGAAATTTCACGAGGCGCACCTCGAGAGTCAAACCGCCGTTTATTCGCCGCCGCGAACACGTGTTTGTGTGTTTGAAGGAGTTTAGTCGGGATTTCATTTCCTCTCTGCGAGATTTCAAAGTACGAATCGAGGCGTTGACTAGGGCGAAGTCTTGGTTCAAGCTGATTCTGTGAATTCATTCGATCTCGAAATTGTGCACTTTTGTAGCACCGGATGATAAATGAACGCAAAAGGCGTCGATTCATGTCAACATAAATATCAAAGTTCTTTCGTATTCATGACCGGGGGGTCGGCGGGTTAGATCGCGCCTGCGCGTATTCACTCAGAAACACTTTTATGCCGTCTTTCGCGCCAAATTTTGACCAGAAATGCGAAGAAATGGAATCGCAGCATTCGAATTTTCACTCCAATTGCGTTCTTCCGCTCTCCGAAGCACTTATTCCCGCGTTTCGCGGTCATTTTCGCTTTATGATCTGCTTTCTCGAGCTGCCGCGGGATTCCCAAGTCACTCGTTGTCAACTTCTTGCTGCAAAGCAACAGTGCGCGCCATCGATTTCCCTCTGAATCGCCTGCGCTTCGTTGCTCGCTCCCCTGCTTATCTCCGTTATGGATCATCGTCGCTCAACGATCCCGCGAGACTCGCCGCCGTCGTTTTTCACTCCGAAAATCGCAATTGCGAAAGTCGAATAGATCTCCTTTCGCGATTTCCGCCTCCCCGCGCGCCCATCGACCGCGCTAACGCGTCTTTATTAGCATTCGCGTCAGAAGCGCCCTTTATTTTGATTTCCTTAAGTACGCGCGAAAGCAGATCATCAGCATCGCGTAATCTGATATCGCGAGGTCCATTCGAGTGAAATGGCGAGCGCTAAAATCGTGGAGTTCATCGCAAAGTGCCTTTTGCAGTGAATCCGCCAAGCGCTTCACTCAAAAACGACTTTTGCAGCAATTCGCTACCAACGTTCCCCTCTGCGCTCTCAAACGCGCGGTCTTTCCGGACTCAAAAGGAATGTGAATCGTCGCTTTCCGCCAAATTAAGTTTTCGAGAAGCCGACTCACGTAATGAGTATTAATTCAACGCAGAAAGATGTAATTTGCGATGCTACGGAGAAAACAAGGAGAACTCGGTTTCCCGTCACTAATCGCGCCTCCCAAATCGCTTGATTCCGCGCACAAAATTCGCGCTTCCGCAATTAGGTCTTTTCAATTATTAATTTCCCTCGCGCGCTTCCAATTCGAGTTAGCGCCGCGTGGCAATTGCGGACGCGTATTCCGCCAAGTTGCGATTCTGATCGACTTGTTTACGCGGTGATGGATTCCTCGATGGAATGAATATTCAACTTGTTTTCACTCCTTCCAGTCGCCTTATTGACTTCTCGAACGCAATCCGCTACTTAGCGGTGATCGACTCCCGCCACGAAGAGCATGCACAGGGCCTGAATGCGATCGCAATGCAATGCGAACTGTCGCCCTCACTCGGCTCCTCTTCCTCGTGATTCTTCTGCTTTGCGTCCCGGCAGAAGCCCTCAAGAGAGGCGACTCACTCCGCGGTCCTCCGAAACGTCCCGCGACTTCTGACGGCGCCGACCTCGACGAGCGGCGCGAATTCGTGCGGATGTCCTGGGCTGACGACGACCCGATGCACAGTTTCAAGAAGAAGACCTACAGTAAGTTTTATCAGTTACACAGACAATGTGTGCGTTGTCAGGGCGTGGACAGTGAGTACGGTAGTTTTTCCGCGCGAATGTGGGTGTTGCAGAAACCGTGCAGCAATGAATCAGCCTTCTTTGAAGGCTGTCAAAGGGCGACTTTGCAAATATTCAAAGTGGAATTTAAACTTTTCGTTGCAGATTTCAGTCATTTTAATGAAAAGAGGGACCAGACCAGTCCGGTCTAGTCTGTTGCCATGAGAGGTTGTCTCTCATCAGATGGCAAATTTGCTGAAATGCGTTCTCCTCCAATGTGTTTCTTCTCAATTCATCGCCATTGTGAGAAACGACCTCTTTAACGAATTCAGTCGATACCGAAACATTCCGCCCCAAAGGTAGCAATCTCTCGCACTCGCCTCGTGAACTCAACGTTCTTCCTAATTAGCCGACGCCTCTTCGTGAATAGCCGCCCTGGCCTTTCGAATCTCTTCCAATTCGCTCTTTTCTGCCGTTTCCCCACCTTCCAGCGCATGTCGCCACGCGTAATCGCGTTATCCATCAATTAAACTCTCGCGCGCGGAAAGCAAATCGGCTCGACTCAATTCTCCTCTTCTTAGGTTCCCTCCGACGCTCGCAAACTCCAAATTCCTCTGCTTTCTCCTCGCGCGCGCTCCTCAATTCAATTTTTCGGGCCATTTGAGGGTTCACAAGTGCCAATTAGTCCTTTGCTACCTGCGCAATTCGCCCCAGGGGTCGTGAATTTCGTTTTGTTGCCAATTGAGCCCCGGCTCAGCCGTGGCGGCGGTGGGAAAAGTTGCCTTAGCGACGCCGACCGTTAGAGGTGCACGTGGGAATTGTCGTTGTTGTCAGTGAGTTCAGCGCCGCGCTCAAAACGAAAAAAAAACGGTTTGAACGAAGGCGCGAATCCCCTTTTGAGCGGAGGCATCGAAGTGGAGGTGTTTGCGCGAATATGTAATCGCTGCAGGACGCGCGACTCGCCGCGTTGTTTTCCCGCCGGAGCGGAAATTGGAAGAAAAGGTCCTCGGTTAACCGCGCGCGTTCTACGGGTTGTTCTGATCAGCCGGAGTGATTATGGAACGAGCCCTTGGGGTGTCACCTTCCAGAATCCTTTTTTTTTGGGTCTTAGAAGCCTCGAACTGACTTCTGATGCCAAGTGCCCCTATGCTGCAAACTCCAATTACTCGGTTAAACCAAAATAGGACTCCAAAAACAAGAAATTAGCGCGGAACGCGTTGGCACAAGTCAATGCGATATCGTGCTTGAGTTGACCGCCAACGCCGCCGCGTTCCAGTTGGCGAAAACAACGATTTTTGCATGAAGCTCGAGCACGCAAGGTGCTAGAGCTCACCTCTGTCGCTTCCTCATTAGAATTTGAGCAAAATTTCACTTTCGCAGCCATTAACTTCGTCCTAAAGACTCGTTTTCGTCTTGCGAAGAACGAAACTTTCGACATTAAACTTTATCGCCTTCAAAGTAACTCTCCGGTGTTTAAACTTCCCTCCTCCCCACTCTGCTCCCCCTCCAAATGATAACAACGGCGGCGTTTTCATCGTCCATCAGCCCGGAACTCAATTTTTCTTCGTTCGCTCCACATTCCCACAGTTGACTCACCGCGCGAAGCGATCAATTCGCGCCAATTCTCGTGTTATTACCTCTCTGTGCAAACAGCCCTAATTCATCGTTTCTATCTTGTTATATCGCAAATCCACTTGTCCGCCCGCCGTCAGTCGCCGCGTAATATTCTCTCTGCACTTGGCCAACTCGTTCAACCTCTTCTAATGTCGTTTGACCGCAAATTGAATCGCCGAAATATGCTAAGGAGCCCTGAGAGGAGCGGCCATTCAAATTGGATCGTTTGGCACTTGCTGAACCCGAACCTCTTTGCACGGATACCAACTCCTCCTCGGCTCCTCATCCACTATTAATCTATTCGTTCCAATCGCCGATTCTCACATTCTTCAAGCGCAAACCGAAGATAATTACGCGTCTAATCACCGATTCCGCACTCTTTTCATCGGCGCGTGTGTTCCGCTGGCACGTTCTCGCTTCCTTTCCGATTTCCGGTCGATTCCGCGCGAAGGGGATCTCATAAATCCATTAGACTTCAAAGCGATTCTCCGATTTCGACGACTTCCGCTTGATGTTCGGAGTCTAAGTGCCGGTGCTCGCGTTTTATCGGATTTTGAGTGGTTTGATCGAGTGAACTTGGATTTGTGAAACGCGTGGGTCGAACTCTGAGTTGAACGTTCTGCAAGCCTCCCAGGCTCCATTTCATCCCCTAATTGGCCGATCGCCGTCTGTCTCCAAGCTACCGTTCACATCAGCCCCCAAACGCCTTCGCACTCCTCCTTGACTACGAATCGCGTCAATCAACCGCCTGATCGCTGCATCTCTTTTAATTGCGCAGCGAAATCGAATTGATCGTCGTGCGCTTCGCTTCTCGGGGCAGTCATGTTGTTGTTTCCCTCGAGATCCGCCGCGATCCGCTTGTTCCCGTGCGCACGCGCTTATAAAACGACCGAAAACGTTTTTCGCCGACGTGCGGTGCATTAATAAATCGGCATCTTCGCTCGCCGCGTCTTCGGCCCCGATTTCCCGTTTCGCGTCCGCTTCTAATTCCCACTCGTAAATATGATTCCTTCCATCATCGCGCCCTTCCCCTCCGTCCAATTACGCTCCCCGCCCTCCGACCACCTTCGCGACCCCAGGCAACAGTCGGCGGCGCTTTGATCGCGTCGCGCGGTGATGAATCGGGTCCTGCGGCGTCCAACAACAACTACAAGCCGACTTACAAATTGTTACACTTGTGTTCTTGGATGTTTGCGGGTTACGGTACTCTCGGAGGCGACGCGTGTCGACGAGCGCCTCTTATCGTTCCCCGAGGGTTCGGCGCTTCACGAGAGAATAATCGTTTTCGCCATTATCCGCGAAATTTGAATATTGTGGAGCGAGTTGGCGTTATTCTCCCCGGGGAGCGAGCGCGCGAAACGACTTTGTGGACATTTCACTCTCTTTGGACTTTTCGAAGGATTTTCACTTATTACGCGTGCAATTGGATCGGAAACGAACTCGGAAAGTGAATTTCCATCGCGATTTTTTGAGTTTTTCCGTCTGCAAAGTCGGAATTCATCGTCGCCGGAAATCGCGGACGCGCGAATTGTGACGAGTTGACAACGAACAGGTGCTCCTTCACCCCCTCCGAAGACGCCTTCTCCCGCTGAGCCGCTTTAATTGCCCATTAGCACCTCGCGTCCGGTTTACGCGCTCCGTAATGACGCGATGATGTCGATGCAGAGATTCGCCCGCTTCGATTAACGATGCGCCGATGTTCCTGAGGCGGGAGCGGTGAAAAAGCGAGCGAACAGGAGGCGCGATGTCCAGTTTGGCTTTGTTTCTCATTCTGATCTCCAATCTCCTTCGATGGGCTTCCGCCGGTAACACTTTTGGCCTTTTAAATCATGAATTATCGCTTTCCACGTGCGTTCGACTAATCTATTTGCATTTAGGCACGATCCCTCGGCAGTTCGAATGCTTCTCGTGCATGTCACTCAGCTATCAGGACAGTTGGGAGCATCTGCAGACGACTTACCACACTCCTAAGGTTGGTTTTCATCGAGAAGCGGCAATCCAGAATTCAATCGTGCCTTAAAAAGTGTTATTGGAGATCTCCGTCTCAACTGTTATCTCAACATAGAGAACGCGCTCCTAATTCATGATTTTTCAGGTTTTTACGAATCGTTGCAACGACCCCTTCCTACAGAAGAATATTCCCACAACGCTGTGTGGGAGCGTCTGCGTGAGTCTTCTCGAGCCCGATGTAGAAGCAGGTACGTCACTTTCATTCTCTGAATCCTCCGAATCCTCCCGTTTTAGGCGTGTTCATCGGGTACAAGTACATTCGCGGCTGCCTCGACCGCCTACTCCGAAACGGGTTCAATCAAACTGCCTTGCGGACACATCGTTTCACTCAGGTACACTCTCCTAAGGCTCTTTCGTTCACCAGCTACCGTAACCTGCAGATCGATCAATGTCGAAGTCTACCGCGCACAAATCTCTTCAACCCGGTGCGCGGAATGAATCAGCCGATGTTCGGCGACGTCCAACTCTGCAGTTGCTACGGCGAGAAATGCAACGGCGCCGCTTCTTCAGCTCGCGAAGGCGTTCGGTGGTCTCCGTGGACGCTCCTGATCCTCGTGGCGCTCTCCCTGATGCTCAGCTGACTCCCCGTGTACAGAATCGCCGTCGCTCGGAGGCCTTAACGCTCCCTTGCCGTCCACTCACTCCTCAATCGTCGTTTCGTTGTTGTTGCGAATATCTGAATTAAAGAGATCTATCAGGAAAGCGGCGCTTCCGCCCGAATCGCCGGTGATACGGTGTGCACGAAACAATTTGTTGATCGCGAATATTTCAAGCGATTGACGAAGATCGATTGAGAGATCGAGAAACGAGGAAAGTGACGCGTTTTGAGATCAGCGGTGTCAGTTGAAACGATCGAAAAATGATCGATCGCGTGGCAGTGCGAAAACGATGTTAGGTGATGGGCGAATCCGTTCTCTCGATTGACACTCGGAAGAGTCGCCTACCGTAGGCGTTTGATCGGCGAGCAAGTGGCGATAGCTGATTGCCAGTGCCAAGCGAATCAAAGAGATCAAATTGAGTGACGGCGAGGGGACAGATTTCCATGTTTTCGATGCAAATGATGGCAGATGGAGCAGGCTGTTTGTCGCTCTGTCTGAAGACCGTTCGAGACTGGAATGTTTCGGGGGGTGAGGGACGAAAGGTTCACTTTCCGTTGCAGAGAGAAGCGGTCGCATTCTCGTGCCTGTTCTGTTTGTTCGTCTTTCGTCGACCCCAAGCAACATGCATCGTACTCTCCCTACCAATCGCTCATTTTACATCCCTCGCTTTAGGACAACTTCGCAGTGATGCTAATCAAGAAGATGGCGAAGAGGTGATCAACGAGGTGCCAAAGCCGAAACGCGCGAAGGAGCGCACACTTCAACATGGCGCCGACGAGCGATCGGAGTCTTACAGAGAGCTGGGGTGAGTCAGTGGTCTCCGTGAAGCTTAATACGCCCATTCAGCGAAGACCGAGAGTGGAGCATCGCAGAAGGAGGCCAATCTGTGGATCGCGAGTTCTACCGCCGCTTCGCCGTCGATCGCAAGATTGTCCTCAACAGTTCCTGCGCTGATTTCCGATTCGTGAGTTAGCAAACGATGACTAAGCGACTGAATTCATGTTTCAGCATCTCGAAGAGCCGAAGCGAGGAACACTAACGGGGAGCGAACTTCCGATTCTCCCGCTCTACAGTTGGCGATCAATTTCTGGAACGATTATGGACCGTTACTTGGCCGCAGGGCCGTCCAAGGACCCAGTTATTCATCGTGGATTCAAGTTGACGCGCGAACACGTCGCTCCCTTCCCTCCTAATTGTCCGATTCCCGTTTCCGTGATTCTCGCGATGCCGATCGTCCACCACATGCCGAGCAACCAGCGAGAACTTCTCGAACAGATCCAGAATCTCTGTCGCGTGCACTACGGAGACGGAAACGACGTGGAAGCGCTGGAGAATTGCCTTCAGAACTTCGTTGAACTGCTGATCGACTCAGAAACAGACGATGTAAGCCGCCAGATTCAGCGATTCGCTCATCACTTGACTTTTCAGATGCGCTCGGCGCTGATGGTTTCGATCATGCGAAAGCGGAAGCCTCCACAGAGGGAGATGGCCAAGTTGCTCGCGTACGTGGGGAAACGAATCGATGTGGAAAAGGAGCAGATGCTCTCGATCATCCAGATTCTGCGCAACCGCGACTGTTTGAATCGCGATCAGTCGGAGCGTCTTCGCGAGAATTTTTTCGACGTCTTTCGCGAACGGAACAACGGAAGAATCCGCCTGATCGACATCCAGCGAGCGGTGATCAAAGCGAAGTACCGTATGCCCGAGGAATGAGCGTTGAAAATAAATAATTTATCTCTTCTCCCGAATCCGCCTTCGGCATTTACAAACACGTTTAGCCTGTCGTCACAGCTATGCCGCTTCAGCTGTGGACGCTGAAGATGTCGGCGGGAATATCGTCGTTCGTCATGGGCGTTTGCTTCATGAACGCCGTTTTTCCGTTAAACGCGCGATTCAAAACGTTCTTTGGAAAGCGAATCGGGACAAACACGGCATTCGGCGTAGTCTCGGGTATGGAAGGAAGAGTCGTACGGCGCTGGTGGGTCTTGTTCGACTTGTGGATTTTCCGGAAGGATTTGCGGAAAACGGATTTTGGAATCGCGCCATCTACAAAACACGATTGTGTAACTTTGCAAGATAGTCAACCACCGTCACCTTCTTCAGTCGCCTCTACAGGTCGATTGCTTTGCTCCTGAGTCAACTGGTTCACTGCGCTCTTCGGCCCTATCGTTCGGAACATTCCAATGGTCGGTTTCACAGTAGAAAGAGTCAGTTTGTCTTCTTCACCGGCAATTTCCTTTGACGCCTTTTGTTGTTGTTCGCGTAGTCCCGTGTAGATCTGAAATTATGAATGTAGCAAAGCGTTCGGCGGTATTGGATGCGCACTTCATATCCGTCCTTGGAAATAGATTCAGGTTTGTGATGTGGAGGAACGAACGCTGGAGGCGACGTCGGCATCATCGCGGGCGTCACTTCAACCCTTGATTTCACGGGGTTCTCGCGCCGCATCTCCTGAAACGTCAATCAGTTGGGAACGACGAGGGAAGCAGCTGACCATGACTGCGTTGTCGTGTTCCTCGATGAGATTCGCCACGTGTTCGATCATTTTGTCGTCCACTTCGTAGCCGGATGGATCAAGCCCGATAGGAGTCGTTGGTTGGTCGTATGAGCTGCTCTGCGGCTCGCCTCCGGGGGGATTCCGACCAAAATTACTCTGCATCGGTTTGGGAACAGGGAAAGCGCCTGAGTTCTTGAAGGGAACGAGCGTTTCCTTCGTTTTTTGCATTGGAGCCGGCGGCTGCGGAGCTGTCGACGGGGATTTTGCCGAAGGGCAGAGACAGTGCTCTCCTTCCTGACCTCTTCGTCCCGGAAGACCGATGAATCCGACTTCTCCGTCCTTTCCAGGAGTTCCAACTTTTCCTGGAGGTCCCTGCGGTCCTGTTTGACCCGGCATACCGAACTAAACGGCAGGCAAACTACGAATCGCGTATATAATAATCGCTTACCCGACCACTTTCTCCTTTGTCACCGACCACGCCTACTACGCCCGGAGGCCCGGTTGGCCCCTTCAGGCCCATAGAACCCATGACTATGCGCGCAGGCTGTCCGATGGCTCCGGGAGGACCGAGCGGGCCTGGATCTCCAACTGGACCCGAATCGCCCATGGCGCCAGGAACCCCGGGTTCGCCGTTCCTTCCGAAGCACCCTGGTCTACCCTCCGCTCCACGCATTCCTCGCATTCCCATCGAGCCAGAGAGACCCGGAGGGCCCACTGGACCAGCAGGGCAATGGATGCACCGTGTCGGGTCCCGGGGGGACGCGACAATCTCGGTTGCGTCCTTACCGGGAATTCCATCGGGTCCGGGCTCACCGGACAGTCCCGTGAGACCAGATGTTCCCTTCGGCCCGGAGGTCCTTTCGGACACGTGTCGAGTTTACATTCTGGGTCAGCGCTACAGCATACAACGGATGTAAATTTCCGGAATTACCGCATCGAGGCATGATAGAGATGTCTTCGGCGTCGTCGACCATCGCCAGCGATCGAATCGGCGCTCTCCGCACTTCGTTGTCGTAGTCCTCGGTCTGCTCCTGTTCTTCTTGTTGTCCTCCTTCCTGCTCGCTCGTGTAGTCTTCATCTCTCTAAACGAAACCCCTGAATAGTGAAAAGATCCATTCCGTACCTGGCTTGCCTGCAGCTCCACGTTGGATAGCTCCAAATTCCTCCGCACGGATTCTCGCCTCTCGCGCGTCGGCTTCACTCGCAGCTTTCCGATGTCTCCCCACAGATTGTCGCATAAATCCTAAACACGTGTCTCGTCGCCTACCGTACCTCTGCAACGCAACAACCTTGATGTTGCGCATCTCCTCGTCGAATTCGTTCCATTCGTTCGCGATTTCGCTCCACAAAATAGGAAGGAACACTGTATTCGCTACCAAAGCGACAACGCCGACGATCGTCGCTAGGACGACGACGTTGACGATGGAGGTCGGCGGATTCGAGGGAGCCATCGAGAATGAATGCGCCCGAGGGGATTTTTTGATTATTCTGCGCTTGGGTCAGGGTCGCGCGCTGATTGGGACGAGCTCTTCGCATAGTTATTACAGAAAGAGATGCTTATCGCCGCCCCACGTTCACGTTTCAGGCGAGAAGTTGCGCGGCGATTCACGAAATGATAAATCTCTCATACGGGGTCGTTTCCGAGCTTAAGCAGCGTGGGAAATGTTCGTATTCCGAGCGAGTTCGCAATCATCAAATTAGTGTTGTCCGTCGCAAACTAATTGGAAACATTAATCTTCCGCGCAGATTAGACGATTTGATCTAGCGGCAATGGAAAGAATTCAATGCTGCTCGCCTCGAATTAATACAGACTGCGCGTACCTCTAATAATCGTCCACGCGATCAAAACGGATAATGTTTGATCAACCCGGGGACATAAATAAGGAACACGATGCATTCGAGCGTTTTCTCAAGCTCGAGGGATTCTTCGTTGAGAATCATCATTCCGTCGAGAAACTCTTGCAGCATTTGTTCGCAGTTAGTAAACATCAATGTTATTACTGTATGTTCATATGCCCTTTATTCCAGATTGTTCCATATGTGAGCTTAAGCGGTGGCTTCGGTCTCCTCCTCTTCGGTTTCTGTCTTCTTGCCAGGCGACTCGACCATTCTGATCGTGCCACGCAGAGATCCTCCTTGAATTAGTTCACGCAACTGATCTGCAACTTCGTCCTCGTACTCGCGAATGCTGTCAATGTCCATGTCGTACCACTTATCCAGCAAACAGAACATCTCTCTAAAATGCAAAGCTATAACTTCCTGCCGAAATAAAACAAAAATTACCTGTGGAACTTTACAAAAAGTTTGGGATACGACTGTTGCATCATCCGCTCCATCTTCCGTTGGATTCCGAACCATTTGAATTCGACAGTAACGACCTTGTACGCGCACATTTTGGGAAATCCTCGGGACGTCGTCCACTGGCGATGCATCGGGCCGCGTTTCGCCTTCTCCGACCGAAATTTGTACATGTTGCGCGTTTCGTTTGGCTTCACCATAGAATCATCAGTGATTTCGACAAAAATCACTTCTCGCTGCTTCAGAATCTTCGCAGATAAATTCAGCGCCTGAACATGGATGTTTTGATTAGTTTCCTTGAAAATACCAACATTTTGAGTTTCTCCGAAATCTGCGAGGTGCAGCGACTCGACTGTCGCACTGAAGTTCTTTCCCATGTACCCGGGATTCTGGAAGCAAAACTCTATTCAATGAATGTTCGAAAACTCGAACGCTTACCGTCATAACAGTTTTGATGTAAGGATACGCGTTCCAGCACTGCTCCTCGAGTACAAACACAGAGTCCGGTAGGATCTTTCTAACGAGAAAAGGCGCCTTCGACTTCACGCGGTAAATCTTACGTGTATAGATACCACTCAACTTCTGACCCTGGCGAATCGGGGCGTTCTCGAAGGCTCGCTGCTCCAGAATTTCGACTCCTTCACCGCCGCCCGTTTCTGCGAGACTCATCTGACCGACTGTGTACAGTTGGCCACGCATGTATTCGCTGTTTGCGTTGAACGGCAACGGGATACGGTACTCCTGCAAAAGAGGAATTGCAGACGAGTGGAAAGAAAACGCACCTTGATCAGCATGACTCCGTCCGAGTAAGAAGCGTCGAGTGCGGAAATAAAAATGGATCGAGCAGCTACCGTTCGCCGGTTGCGGATGCAAACGACCGCAGGGTCGGGTGACAGAGAGCAAGTGCAATTGATTCAGACGAGACATCCGCGTTTGCATTGAATGCCAACGCGAGAGCGATTCAGACGATGGAATTCCACGACAACTTTCGTTTCCCTTCAGAACACTTTTTGTTGATGCTCCCGCTACCATGTGTACATGGAAAATATTTATAAATACGAACTATAAGTCGACAAACAAGCGACAGCTGTACATGGAAATGAATAAGAACAATTCATTCGTTCATTTTTCATCAACGAAACTGATTAATTAACAATTCTGATATGAATTATAAGTTCCGATAGAGATATAACTTCTGCCTAGAGACTCTGTTGATCAGTAATAAATTATGCAAATGGCAAGAGGAAATGCGTTTGTTGAGCACCTAAGAGAAGAAGGATTAAGCTACATTCAGTTCTGAGAAAGCGCGCAGAAGGGATTCATTGTTATTCTTCATCGGTTCCTTTGTGTCAGGTGATGGTGAACCGGAAAGGAGCTCAAAGTGCTGGAACCCAAGACGAATCTTCTGCGATCGGCTCGGATACAAGCTGAGGTAGTTGGACGGAACAAATCCAGCGAGCTGCGTTTCCGTGTGCTCACAGTGCCACCACATCGGGTCGGATTCGTCACGACTGATCACTCGAAGAACGTCACCAGCAACAAAGGAAAGTTCATCTTCTTCTTTCGCGTCGTAGTCATAAGCGGCATATGCCTAAAACGAAAGTAATTATATACAATATCTTTTGCGTTGTAAACTACCTTTGCTTCATTAACAACACCCATCGAGTGGATTACTGAGTCAATGTATCGCATACACAACTCGTAACCATCTTCTTCTATCTCGCACATTTGTTGTGGAGTCTTAAAATCGCTAATCGTCGTAGCGAAGATGCACGCACCGTTCTCAATCAGTATCTTCACCATCGCGAGGTAGTTACAAGAAGCAGCACAGTGAAGAGGAGTCCATCCATCAGAATCCTGAATAAAATGTATTTAGATATGGTTTAATGAGACGAGGATACCGGTGCATTGACATCAGCGTCCTGCTCAATGAGGAATTTGACGATTTCGTAGTGACCGGCACAGATCGCATTGTGCATCGCTGTGATTCCCTCGGCGTTGGCCATGGAAACACTTTCCACCTTTACGGCATTTTCTCGAACCGTGTCCATATGTCCTTCAAGAGCAGAGTCGAGCAGAAGAGTGAACGGCTCAAAGAAGATATTGCGACGAGGCTTCTTAAGGCCTAAAGGTCGCAAGATTCCCTTGGCCGGTGTGGGTTTGATGAGTTTCATCGTCTCCTCATCAACCTATAAATGGTCGGTTATAATTGTGATGGAAATTCCAATTTTAATCGACTGTGATTCATTCTTACACCGCAATTTTCTTAAATACATTTTATCTTATGCTGCTCGAATGATTTGGCGGAGTAATGATGGGTTCGAAAGTACTTGTATTCTGCGCTGTGAGACTACAATTAGGCACTTAATGCGGGAAAGCGAATTGCAAACAAAATTCAGGTAGATCGTGTGGATTCTAGAGACTAACGATGCTAACCGATAAAGTGCTTAAAGCTCTCTGCTGCACACAATACGCTTAGTTTTGCTCAAGCGTTTCTCTTTGCTCTTATGTGTAATTTGAAAATGTTGTCCATTTAGGCGAAATGCAAGTGTGCGCGCAGCTCCTGTAACTTATTTAAATCGCGTTTAAGCAACGTTACCTTTGGAAGATTTTCGTCGATTGAACGAACTTCGTCATCATCCGCAACACTGTCTTCTGTACTTGTGGCACTCAAGCGTTGTTCGTCGTCATCGGCGTTGAAATCGGGACTTTCTGACAACAGAACGCCAGTTTCTGTAGTTTCTTCGTTAATCTTCGGTGGGGGTGGCATCTCATCGTCGTCAGGTTCGACAATAAGCGTAGGGCGGTGAAGAATCTGCTGGCTTGCCGAAGCATTTCGGAACACCACCTTTTGATCAGGATGCTGTTTAGTTCCGATTTCGCTGGATACCATTGTCGGCTTCGCGATATCGTTGAACGAAATGTGTGATTTTCCCTTCTTCTGCTCTTCACATAGAAATCTGCGAATGTTCTCCATTTCGCTAGTATCAGTTTGCGCCCAAGATCGCCGTTTCGCTGCTTTCAAAGTGTCGCCACGAAGAGAGAGTAAATCGGTTTTGCCGATCGACAAGCGACTTCCCGGAGCATCCAGTGAGTCTGGAGACGAATGTCCGTTTTCCAAGGACTTTTCCTGCTCCATCAATAACAAACTCAAATGGTTTAATCTTCCCCGGCTGAAGGCGTTCTTGTGCGTTCCAACTCCGCTGGTCATCATGTTGCTGGATGAAGTGGAAGGAGCGCAGTCATACTTCGGAGGGGCGTACACGTCCTGATTCATCTGGTGTTTACGGAACGTAATCGTGGAAGGGGGAGGAGCAAAGTTCTCCACAACTTTCTTGCAGTCTACCTGATCCAAGCCAATGACTTCCTGTGGTGAGCATCTGTCCACGGAAGGTCTTTGAATCTAAAACAAACATTTAATAAACGCGAGCAAGACACCTTCTCACATGAAATGGTTCAATCGATGCCTTCGGTCTATCGGCAGTGATAACTTGATGACGCTGCAGGCTTCCCAGTGAAATATTCGGAGAGTCCGATGTTCCAATCGAAGTCGTGTTGATTTTTCTCTGTTGAGCGATGGCAGCGTTGGCGGCGGCAGCTCGTCGTTTGTACAACAAATCGGCTTGCTGTTTCAGCACATCGAATTTCGCGACGGCATCTCGAAGACTTGACTTCTGGCTGCCTACTGATTTATCGAGATTTTCCTTTTCACGGAGCTTCTCGTAATTTGCACCTTGAATCCGGTGCGCATCCCGTTTGATTTGACTGAGTTGGGCCAAATCACGTTCGTCACGCGCTACTTCGCTTCTCACATTCCGCAATTTCTCACGAACAACGTGTTCGTTGCTGTTGGCGTTCTGGCGGAGGTATCGTTCCTTCTGTTCAATCTCCCGTCGGTTCGACTCCATTTCCCGACGCTGCTGTTCAGCCAAATCCACTAGATGATTGTAACTGAAATTAGAAAGAACTATTGAAAATCAACAGATTGCGTTGATAAAAGGGCATTCGAAAATGGAATTGGTGGCACGGCGGGGCGAGAGAAAACAAACGGAAACGCACAGCGCTGGAGACCATAAAAACGATGATACAAAAATCCAAACTTTGACTAGGGGATGTTTCACGCTGTGAATCACCGAAAGAAGGAGGGGCCTCACGCCTTCGGTTGATTCACCGCGGCCGCAATAAACAGCCACTGTGCCCGCTCCCGGCTCTCATCTATCTCTTCATCGCGCTTTATATATGTAATTAGCGGACGCATATGGTTGACCGCAGTAATTATTCATCGGAATCGCTCGCAGGCAGAAGCTCCTCCGATAATTCGCAACACATCGTCACGTCGCGCTATACTAGATCGCGCTCGTAGCTGTCAATCGCCAGAATTCATTAGCGTTCGAAAAACGACCGAATCAACAAGCGCACGATCGGGACGAATGCAGGACAGTTCGTAAACAACGTGTTCGGTCGAAGCTTCGCAGGTCAAATGTGATAAGACGAGCATATCGGAGAGGCCGCGCAAGTGGAGTTATTGGCGCAGAAATACGATCTCCACGCGGAAAGTGGAAGTAGAGTCGCTGCTGTAAGCCAACCTCCCAGGTCAATCCGCAAAGCTCACCTCGTGGTCGGCTCATACCGATAGTAGTTCGGCGGTGGGGGCTTCTGTTGCACTGGCTGCTGTGGCTGGTAGGCATACGAGTGCTGCTGCTGTTGAGGTGCCTGTCTAAGTGCAGATGGATGCCCTGGAGGCATCGGTTGCGGAGTGGAGCGAGCCGGAGGTACGTAGTAGTGTTGCTGTAGTTGTGGAGTTGCAGATATGATCTGCGGCGGGCGAACGGCAATTCTGCTCGGCGGAGGGGCACTGCTGGACGTCGAGGGGGAATTCCGAGAAGCGGTCACCATCTGAAAGAACGCACACATAAAGCGGATTAGAACGAACGCGATGAGTCAAGGACGGCACAGAAAGAACGACCGGAAAGAAAAAGAATGGAACGGAAAGAAGGTAAGTAAAGGACTTCTGACCGCCAAGGCCAAATCCTAATTGGGCGCTGAGAAAACCTCGCCGCTGTAAATGTTTTATGATTTAGGCGGTGATCGCGAAAGCATCTAATCTGATGCAGAACAACAAAACACCGTCCGTCGTTTGATTGTCATCATATTTACGACTTTCAAAGTAAACGCAAACCAGTCCCAAAACCAAATAGAAAACAAAGAAAAGCGATTCAGGTGCGCGAAAAGACCGTTACAGAGTTTGGGTTTGCAACAGGTCGACGCAGAGCGGACGACAGTCACATTATCGACAGCCTTCGCGCACAGCGGAGACCGTTCGACGCTAAGCAGCCGAAATTGAACGACCTTGAAAGGTGTGATGAATCTCTCTCGCGCACGAGAACAAACCGACTGAACCCCACCAACTGATGCGATAATACGATAAAGGCGCGCTTGCCGGCACGATAACAAGCGACAAATTGGGTTGATCCCCGAGATCATCTGACCACTGAACAAGCACACCGCCTTCATTACGCGACGCCGGAAGGCAATTAGAAGGCGCAGAAGGCTTTTAGAGCAGCAAATGGAGAGTAGAGAAACCAGAAACTCGGCACTTTATGCAAACGTGCGCTAATATAAACACAATGAGGCGCGGGACAAATTGCAGAGGAAATTTGACATCTTGCGGAAGCGGGAGGGACGCTGCCAATCACGACTCGCGCGCCAACAATCAAACTTCGAGGGTCTTCAAGAATGGCCGCAATCGATTATGGAGATTGAAGATTAGTGGACGCTAACGAGGCGAGTGACCACTCGGCAAGATTCCTGAAAGGATGAGCAGGAGGCGAGACGCGGCGAGTACGGTCTCCAAGAAGCAAAGCAGTCCGAGAACTATACGATGCAGCGGCGTCGTCCAGCTGGTTGCAGACGAACGGCGACCGATGAGACGAAAAAGTTGCAAATCGCCATGCTCATTGCGTAATAGCTGCTACGGTAGCGAAATAAATCCGTGCGAGAAAGCAAAAACGAGTGCGAATGGCGTTTTCGCACTTCGAAGACGTTTTGGTTCATACGCAAACAGGTCCAATCAATCACGCCGTGGCCATAAGTGAGGCAAAAACTCGTCAAGATCGCAATCTGACGCGAATCGCAGCTTCTTTGTGCCAGAAGCTGACAGTTGCAGACAGTTGGAGGCCATCGGGAGTCGATAATTACCCCT
Organism: Steinernema feltiae; assembly: GCA_007213375.1. Classification (NCBI taxonomy): domain Eukaryota; kingdom Metazoa; phylum Nematoda; class Chromadorea; order Rhabditida; family Steinernematidae; genus Steinernema; species Steinernema feltiae. Next base: position 39,956 of record MQUG01000173.1, read on the forward strand.
AAGGTCATCACCAACGAGCACCTACCGCCGACTGCCGTCACGCGCGATCTCTGTTTATTTATACAACGGCACGGGTCGGCCTAGATTCACCTCGCGGTGCCCCGGGGCAACAACAACAAAGAATCGAAAGTGATCGGCGTGAAAAAAAGGCGAAAAGAAAGAAGATCGCAGGCGCGATTACGCGGAAAGGAGAATCGAGGCGATATTTGCATAAAACGACGACGACCGAAAAGTGCGGAATCGATCGGATCGCGAAGAAGGAGAGCGCCGGCAAAACTTTACACGGCACGCGACAAAACATGTGGAACGAATCGGAACGAGATGTGTAAACTGTTTGCGAAACACGAAAGTGACGCTTTCAACGAGTCGAGCGCGGAGGGAGAAGCGAGGGAGTGCGAGCTAAACTGTAGGCAATTATTAGGGGGTGGAAGGACACTTCAGGGGACCGTTTAAGCGTTTTGAAGGTCAATTTATGAAGGTACGATGCATAAAAGAAGGTACAGTAGTCAGAAGCAGCAAAACAACGCCAAAAATAAGCTCTGACAACAGAACAACACCGCGTCAGCTAACAGAACCACCCGAATAACAACGCGGGACCTCCCTCAAAACCCAGAATAGTTGCTAATCCTCCTGAAAGCCGAAAAATAAACACGCGCTTCTTGTTGTCCGCTCGTGTTCTTCCAGTCGGCTGAACGCCACGCGCCCGGCCACCCGATTACCCTCAAAGGTCATCTGGCGGCTTCAGCGCGGCAACAAACACCTGTCCCCTGGCGGTCCGAGGACCTAATCTGATGAATCCACGCCGCCTCGGTTGTCCTTAGCGACCAAAAAACCGCCGCACAGTCTCAATCCGTAGGGAGAGAGGTTCGCGTCACCTTCGCGCGTACTTCCCCTCGCCGCACAGTTTCTCCCTCGCGACGTCGCAAAAGGTCACCGCAGCGAATCTCTGCGCCCTCCACTGTCGCCGCACTGTATCCTTCCGCCCAGGGCCAAGGTGGGTCCGGCGATGACGAGGCGCAGAACCTATCGGAGTGTGCTGGCACGCTGCCCACAGAAGAACGCGCGCGATGGACAACAATTAAGGTGCGCGGGGATCGATGAAGGCCACCGGAGAGAAGATAAAGGGGAACCCTCCAGGTGGGCGCACGCGATGCGTTTCAGTTAAGTTTTAGCGGAGAAGGAAACGCGAAGTGCAAATTTGATCGAGCGGTGACACAGAAACGACGTTATGCAAATGGCGATGACCGTCACCGGAGACGCGCTGTTAAGAGATTTGCGGTCTTTTGTAATTGACTTTACGATTAGGATGTCAAGACAAAGAGTTTGAATTGAAACAAAGCAAAAAGTCCGGCGGAGGGGAGGAGGTCGGGGAGTGTAACGTCATGTTAACATCAGTTTGCAACGCACTCCAGAATCGCTCGAAGTAAAAGGGTCAGAGTGGGATCAGTGACATGAGTGAGCGGTTAACGCGTCACAAATCGGTGATTACAAGCACGCGGTGAGAAAAAGAGTGTTCAAGAGGGCTTAAACGATGATTGTGTTTGTTGTAGGCACTGGGGGGATTAGCGGAGGAACGCCGCGAGGCAGTTGCCCGAGGAAATGAATCAAATCTGCGCCGGGAGGAGTGAATTATGGAGACACTTGGAGTACCGAGTTCTGATTGGAAGTTGTAAACGCGTTTAGATCGCGAGTTTTACGAGAAACAAAAGTGGATCGCCACTCAGCAGCAATCCATTAAGCTCATGCCCAGAAGTTACAGTTGCGGTGGATCGGTGTGAGCCGCAAACGATCACGCAAATCCGCGAACGGGCTGATTAGTGCGAAGAGTAGCGGCGCGTCATAAAGCGCAAAGACGCGCCGAAATCCGGGTTGAGCGCGCGCGCGTCTTTGCATCAAACCGACAATTAAACGTCTTTCGCTTCGTCTTTCGCTCTTCTTCGCGCCGCCGGCGATCGCAAAAACCTGCTCGGCCGCGCGCTTGGCCCTCCACTCGCCACTCACTCACAACTGGTCATGCCGATTAGCGGAGGAGGTGAAGAAGCCGGGGACCCCCCCTCCCCCACTCGACTGGTCACTCCGACCGCCCGCGGACTCGTGCGACGATTTGTAACGGAATTTGCATAATACGGACTGCTGCGCGGCTGTAAAACTGTAATCGACGCATCGCGCGCGCATTATACAACTCGAAGGAGCGACGAAGTCGTCGGGACTCTCGATGGGACGACAACGCAGATTGTATAATCGAATGCGCGCGCGCGCGGAGATTCTGAATGCCCGAAGAGGAGATGTTTGTTTGCGTTCTGACAAGAATCGGCGATTAGGAGACGCGAGTGGCTGACCGCCAAGGTGGAGGTGCTAATTGGTGGAGCGCTTCTGGGGGGCAATTACGGGAATGGTGAGAGCGACTGTTGCACAACGCGATAATTGTGGGAGGCGCGTTTTGTTATGGTCAGTGGAAGTGGGACGACTGTTTGCTGGACAAATAGAGAGGACGTAATGCGTCTTCTTGATCAAAACACTTCAGAAATCATTCTTTTGTTTGGTGTTTTTGTCAGGCAAACTTAGCTATTCATGGTTCGCGCGTGGATTGCTAGCGTAAACAGCTTTGTTCGAGTAAAAGAAGGAGAATTAGTGCTCAACAAACTCGCAGTCAGAGAAGCGTTGGCCGAGCGTCCTTTGTTGCGAAAAAGGGATTTTTCCCCGCAAGACCTGAACGATTAGTGAAGCGCGCGAAATTCGCTGAAAACGGAGAGACTGAAAGAGATAAGCGCAGTGAATGCGCAAAGTGCAAAGTTCGTTCGTAACCGCAAACAGCTGGTGATTCATGGTTTAAAAAGGTGTGGAATGCAGCGACGCGAGGAGATCAGAGGGGAAGTTGAGCAGATTAGCGGCCTGCAGGAAAGAGAACTCGTGGCAAGGCGAAGTGCAATGCGAATGCATTCAGTTTTGTGCAAAAAACGAATCTGTTTGTCAAACAAATGGATGAAACGAAGTAATTGCGATCGTCTTCACTCTCAACTCAATCGTCACTTCATCCGCCCATTAGCAGATTCCTCAAAAAACCGGATCTGACCCAGATGCGTGCTCCGTCTACTCATTTCCATTAGAACGTCGGAGCGGAGAGGTCACTGCGAGTCAACGACCAGCGAAGGGTTCGTGTGGAGAAGAAAAGAGGGAAAAACTGACCTTCGGCAGCAGTCGGACCGAATCGGACGACTGGATGAGGGAGACGGCGCTGGCGGACGACTCGCGGCGATTCATCGCGCGAATCCGTGACTTCGGAGGCTCCGAGGACGTCGGCGTTCGTCTGCAAACAGAAAATATTCCTCAAGTTCGAGTGAAACGCGAGCGATCGGAGAGGAAAACGCGCTGTTTGTGGCGATCGATCGCGGCCGGCGATTCATGGGTCTTCGGCGGCCCCTTTAGGCGTGCAGCGGCGCGCGTTGCTGTAAACGATGATCACGAGATAGCACGCGCCCGGAGCAGGAAAGCGTGAGTCAGTCGGCGGTTATGAAGAAGCGAAAGGAAGCGCAAAAACGGTTTGTTTGTGTTCGGCGCGCTCGTTTGAATGATAGCGGTGGTCGTATAGGCCGAACTGCTCGGAACAAAGGAGGAAAGGAGGACAAAATGGTCGTGGGAAGGTAAACAACGCCTATGTTAATTTGTTGATCTCGACGGCGGAAAGAGAGACGGAAAATGAAGCGCCGTTAGGCTGAGATGCAGAGAAAAGCTGTTTGTGGGAGGCGAAAACGGCGAGCGGCGTTTGAATCAGCGCTCTTTGATTCCGCGGAGAACGAAGCGCAGATCAGGAGGGGAAGGGCTGATCGTCGCTGATAAGGAAGGGTTAAAGCAACAAACACGGCAGCACAAATTGCAAAAAGACGATTGATGGACACGTGCACATATGTAGTTTGCTGGAAGTGATTGATCGCGAACGCCACAACAATCTGCCGCAATAAAGCCGGGCAGGAAGAGGCTGGTCGCTTAGAGCTGCAAGCCTAATTTCCAGATAGACGCTCTACAGTAATCAAAAAGTTCCAAAAAAGCGTTCCCCGCCGCTGCCAACTCAAGCACAAAATTGTTGCAACTTGAAATTCAGGTTTTCGGAACCTTTTTATCTAGAAGCAGTCGGCTCCTTTAAAATCACTCAAAAAAAGAGTGCGACAGCAATTAGCCGGCATACGGTAGATGCTAACCTTTTACGTCCAACGTTTCTCGACGCAAAAGACAAAATAACGAAAAGTTTAATCACCGAATTGCCGCTAAATGACGAAAATGTCGTTTGCGGACGTCTCAACACTGAATCAGAAGACGAAACAAACGCGAGTTTCCGTTCGAAGTGAAACGTTTCTCGATTTGCAAATCGAATGAATCGCCTGAACGCGTCGCAGACAACAATGATGCGCAACTTCTCGAGAAACGATCAGGTTCGAATTGCGAGAATCACTCAAAAGACTGTTTGTTTAGAGAAGAGTCACGAGAAGAGAGGAGGAAAGCGATTTTTTAGGCATGCGCACACAAACGTCGAACGACAAACAACAGCGTGGAAGAGAGAAGCGAAGATTGACGAAGAAATTGACCCGAATCGAAGGGCGACGCGCGTCGATTGCATAAACCGTGACGAGGAACGTTCGTTGCAGAGTGAAAACGCCCCAGATTCGAGGAAGTGGAGTCACGGGCTGAGCGAGTTGATCCGGATGAGTTGCAGTCGGCGGAGTGGAACGCCGACGGTAAACACGACGATCTTCGGAGGGCGAGACGCCTCGCAAACAGGGAAGAAACCGTTCTGAATTGATTTTGGCGCGAAACCAGATGGGAAGGTTAGTGTGGGAGCGCGTGGAGGTTACGAGGGCGCCGGTGATGGACGACGGAAATTTGCGCTTTTCGAGTGCATAAAGTCGGCTCTTTACGACGCACGACGTGAGAAGATGTGATTTACAGTCGGCAACTACGCGCTAATCGCGCTTTTTCGCCTCGCGGATCGTAAAGCGAAGTGCGCTCGCATGTCCCGAGAGGTGAAGCGCGGGCGTGGTGGACGCGTTTACGAGGTGATTCGGTGAAGTGGGAAGGAATGTCGCTTCTCGAGCGCGAACAAAGAAGCGAGAATTGGGAGTTGGCATCGGAGGAGAGTGATGCGCGACCACCTTGACGGCGCCCCTTCTGCCGCTTCATTCCCACGAAAATGGAGTTGACGCGCGGAAAGAGCGCACAAAAGCATCGCGTGACCGTCTTTCACGCGGAGCCCGCGGCAATTAGTGTTTCCAAATGTATTCTGCGATATCCATTGCAGATTAATTGAGTGAAAAAGGATTCCGGCAGGCGTGGAGGAACTAATTTGATGATTTAATTAGTCTGCGAGACGTTCCTGCGAGACGGAAACTCCGAAAATGGAACGAAGTGAGCGAAATTGAAGAGAACGTCGTGTGTGGTCGGAACTGGTTTCGCAGAGGGGATTTGATGTTGACAATCTGACATGCGATCTGGTTTGAGGACCTTTTGTAGCAGTGGCGTCAAGTAGTTGATTCATGGTGATGCGGAGGGCGAACAGTCAACTTCATAATCTGCTTCAAAGTGGATACTGTAGCTTCGCAAGCCCACACGTCTCGTTGCACATAGCAGTTTGTCCTTTGGTTTACGCGGAGTGGCCACGCAACTCGTGGGGCGCGGAATCCCCGTTTCTCTTGATTTTCAACAAATTCTATTTTCCAACGCAAAACAAGAGGAAATGTTTGATTAGATCGATTCGACGAAGTTGATTCCTCGAGTTGATTCAGTAGAAAGGAGTTGGAACACAAGCGGATTAGAATCCAAGTGCACCGCAGAGCATAAAATCGGAATTCAAACGCCGTGCAACATGATCTTTGGAAGAACCGTGAAATTCTGGTTTCTGAGAGCTTCGCGGCAAGCAGCGATCAGTTGCGTCGCTGGTTCTCCCACTGAAGATGCATCAGATCTCGAATTGTGGATGTAGAAGGCGGCGTTACCTCTCAGACGCGCACTCTGATCCATCACTTTGTGGAGTTTGCGCAGCATCGACCACAGCCTCTCCTTGTTGTTCCGCCTCACCGTCCAGTCGATGACCATCGCCTCGTTCAACTGCATCAGCTTCACGTAGTGCTTCCTCGCGAGTTTCCTGAATTACCAGAATCACAGAAACTCCAGGAGATCGACGCGTACAGCTGATTCGTCATGAGGTAATCCTCCGCGCGGAGAACGCACTGACGAACGACGGAGCTCTTCTCCGCCCACTCGGTCGCGAGCTTCTCGTTGATGCTGTAGAGATCGTGGAGCTGCAAACCTCGCTAATCACAATCCAAAAAACGCAAATCTTACATTAGCTGCGATCTCCCCGACCTCCGCGGCCACGGCGGGGAATTCCGCTTTGCTCCTCAGCACATCCAACTGAAGCGTTTCGGAAATCGCTTGAATCAGCGTTCCCGCGAGTTCGAAATCGTCGGTGCGGATTTCCATTTTTCCCTCTCTGTTCATGTAGATTCTCAGAACGGCGTTCTTGCGAATGTCGAAGAAGCGCACGCTCAACTCGTCGTTCTCCACCTCAACGCCTTCGTGGTGCAGGAAATTGTCCTGAATCCAATTCGAGATCTGAACGCGGCGATTCAGCTTCTGAAACACTCCTGAAACGCCCACCTTCTCGGGTTTCTCCTTCAACAAAAACTCGACTCTTCCACTGGGATCGGGCAGTTTGTCGTCGCACGGCGCGTACATTGAGAAGCGCGGCAGGAACGCTTCCGATTCAAACACGTGGAACTGAGTGCTGCAGGACGGCCAATCAAGCGTCATTTGGAGAGAATTTACCTCGTGGAGAAGCCGACGATCGTCTTGATGTTGATGTTCACGGCGACATCCTTCTCGGGCATCAAATCGACGTTCATCGAGCTCGAAAAGGTCTCGTTCGGATGCCTAAAATGGGTTCTTTGAAAGGAAAGACGCGTGATTGGCCGACACGATGTGTGATTCGTCCGGGAAGATCGATTCGGCGCTCATGATGATCGCGCGGATGATTGACGTGTCGGGGATGACGTGCTGCTGCATTTGAAAGACCGGCGGCGAGAAGTCGGTGTTCACGGCAGTTTCTGTGTTGACGATTGAGTTGACCTGAAATCGCAGAATCAGAGAACGATTTGCTCGCAGCACTCACGTCGATCTGAGGCTCGCTGTCGGCGTCGCTTCCAGAGTGTTGCTCGTAGTTCTTCAGTTCCACCTAAATCGAAATGAAACTGACCGCCTGGTCGCTATTCACCAGAATCTGATGCTTCCGCACGCCAAAGTCGTGGAGTTCCGCCGCCTTTTCGTCCTTCTGCTTGTTCGATTTGTTCATCGTCATCTGCATCACGTGTCCGTTGTTCGAAACCGCCGCGAATTCGAGAGGAACGAGCGCCGCCTCGTTCTCGAAAGTAAGAATCAACCCCGAGATCTCGTAGTTCGTGCTGGACTTTGCGAGAAGCGCGCCCGTCCGCACGTCCCTCACTTCGACCTGAACTTCTTCTTAGACTCCGGATCCTCGCCAAGCAACCGACCTTCCCACTCGTCCATCCACAGAGCATCGCCTCGCCATTCTTGGTCACCTCCAACTGAAACACCGAGTTCTTCGTCTTCACCTTCCAACCGCGCTTCATGTACTTGTAAACCCCCAAACTTCCGCTCTTCAGCGCGTAGGCGAAGTGGCCGTTGGCGATCGTCTTCAAGCACACGACGCTGTCGGTCTCCGGGATTTCAACGAACATCTGATCCCCTTGAAGACTCGAATGTCGAAGCTGTCGGAGCCGATCAGAAGCTGAAAGCCGCTCTGACCTGACGGGGAAGAAGAAACCAAGTACCTCGTTCTCCTGATCATCGTCAAAGTCGCAGAGATCCAACGCGTGCACCTTGTCACCCGTTACCGTCCAGAATCGATCCTTCCCTGTGATGTCGACGCCCCAAAGCGCGTAATTCCCGCCGCAGATGATCAGAGTGTCCTCGATATTCGAGTACTTCCCACGACGATGCAGTTGACGCCGTCAGGGACGTCCTTCTGGAAGACGGTCGTGTTGTTGTTCACATCGAACGCGAAGATCTGCGAAGTCGTCCCGACGATCAGAATGTCGTGCGGCGTGTTGATGCGCGCGGTCGCGATGCACCGGATCGTCTCGTTCACGTTCAGCATCATCTCTCCAACAAACGCGTTGGCCGGCGGCTGCAGAGGCCGAACTTACCGTTCCTGTTGCAAACGACTTTGTTTGTGGCCGTGCCGGCGATGATTCCCATCTGCCGATCGTCCAGATGCCCCGTGGCGACGCATTTCGGATTGATCCGGTGATTGAAGGGCGACGACTGCACCGCGGTGATGTCAAACTCGGTTCTGAGGAGTGGATTCTGGTTGTGAAAGCAAGGAAACGTGGATTTACCTCTCTTCGGCCATCATCCTTGCGACGTTACAGCCGGCGTGTTTCAAATCGCGAGCCTCACGCGCGCGTTGCTATGGGGACACGCGAAGAGAATCGATGCGCTTGCAAATCACAAATCAATCAAAAATTCTTTATTGGCGGGAACGATTCAAATGAATCCGCAGTCGTACTCAACGACTTCAACGCATCCGGAATCACGCGAACTCAGATCCTGTAGCTGCCCACTGCTGTCTTCCCGTGTATCCGACTCATCATACTTCGATTCTCCGTCCACAGTACTCCTCTCCTCGTCGGGGACCGACTCAAGCTGAAGGCGTACGTCATTCGTAAGATCAAAATCAGCGTTTTTGGAGAAATCAATCCCGTCTATCCTCTTGACTTCCAAGACGACGTCCTCGTCTTCAAGGGGCGCAACGCTTTCCGATTCCAAGAACGAATTGTGGAATCTGCGGTCGCAGTCGAGCGAGCGAGAGTGGAAGCTTTCCAAGCAGATGCCGCTGTCACCGAAAACGTCTTTGACTTCCATGACGACCTCTTCGTCGATGGTGGGCGAAGGAAGAGTTGAGGAGCACTCCATGCCTACCAATACTTGTTGATCTATTAACCTCCGGGCGCTTAAATGGCCGCCTAGCATTGCTTGCATGTTCTGGCATCACTTTCAGTCACTCCACAGTACGACAGCCACTCGAATGGTGCGGCGGGGTCTTTTTATGGAGACCCGACGAAATCAGCTCAACTCGCCGCCACAAATCCTTCTAAACGCCGCCGATAGGCATCACAAAGGGGTGTCGTGTTATTTATGGCTTCAACGCTATTGTTACATACCGCGAGGCGAACGGCTTCAAACAAAACACGTTTTCCGCGACGTCCGTCCAGAAGTTCCCACAGGAGCCGGTTGCGAGTCCTCGCAGTTGATTGTAACCGTTTTTTGTTGATTGATCGCAGTTGTTGGTTAAACAGATTTGAGGTCGATCTATCTGCACCTCCACCGCTAATTCGCAACAACTGAATACTATTCAGCTTCAATTGCTACCGTAATCGTGGGTCCTTGCGCGATGTGCACGCTGCAAACGACTCGTTTGTGTTTGTCAGATGTTTTTCGGGATGGAGACGCTGAAACTGGAGATTCCCAGCGACTCGCCTTCTCCGCAACTCCTTTCGCCGGTGAGTCACCGCTACGTCGAGATGTTCGCAGGTTCGTTGCTCTTTGTTTGTCCTTTCGGGACCCACTGGCGGTTCGATTCACCCAAAAATCACACCCGAAATGAGCATCTGGCGACGTCGCTGTTAATTGAAACGCGCGCGACGTAAAAGACCGCGCCCTTTCCTCCGCAAAAACCTGTAGTGGTGGACAGCAGCTGATCGTTAGGCCGTGCGATCCAATTCGACGCAAAAACTGCGGTTTGTGACCAGAGTCCCTGAATCCCGTAATGACGTCCTTCGTGGGGAGACGACAGCTGTGACGAACGACGCTTTGTCTCTTTCAAATTTTGGTTTTTGTGGTCGTCACGTGTTCGCTGCATTTTGAAAGCGCGCGGCGCATCAGAACGTTTCTTGGTGTTTTGTCGAAAGAATGATTCTTCGTCACGTGGCACGTGACTCTCTATTTCAATTCGGGTCAGAAATGGCGCCATTTGAAGCATTTTCTATGGTTGCCCTTTGTGCTGTCGACCATCTACCGTAGTAGTCTATCGTAAACTGTCTTTCGACGTTGTTATCGCTCCAAGTGTATTCAAATCTGCAAAGATCCACAGAATTCAGAATTCAGCGATGAAGGTGGCGAATCCCCTTCCTGTAAACCCCGACGATCCCCCCGGTAAGCCCTCAACCGCTCCTCCGTTAGCGCAAATCGCAACGCCCAAGGACGCGCAACGCTACTTGATCCGTTTTCAAACCTCCATCCTCCCGCTCGACCCGAATTGAGTCACCGGAGTCTGCCAAACCGGTTTTGAGGGAAAGTGACGACGAGCCGTCGATTGTATCGAACGGCACTCGTCACGCTCTCGCTGTTCCAATTAGAATTCCTTGTTTTGCAGTTAATTCACACTTTCGTCCACTCCCTTCCCCCACTTTGATGCCTCTGAGGTCACCTTTTAGGGATGGATTGCTTCGCGGATGACCGAGAGGCGCTCAACGATTTCGCAAAGTACTTCAACAACTCCCACTTGAGCGACGTGAGTCTCCTAGTCGGGGAGGACTTGTAAGTCGGCGCAAATCCGCAGATTCTGAAGCGGCAAAGTCTTCAGATTCCCCGCACATCGAATCGTCCTCTGCAAAAACAGCGAAGTGTTCGACCGCATGCTGAGTGCGAAGTGGAACGGCGATAGGAAGGTTCTCAAGCGCATCCTCTGCACAACTCACTCACCCTGATTCAGGAGCTCGAATTGGTGGAAGATCCTGCCTGTCAGAAAGTCTTCGCGACGTTCCTGCGCTTCCTCTACTGTAATCATCTCGTTCTCAACCCCGAGAACGCGCTTCCCCTCCTAGTGCTCGCTGACAAATACAACGTGCACGGCTTGAAGAAGGCATAGTACCACATGTTAGTCCAACTCTGTATCATTCAGAGCGATTTAGGTGTGCATTGAGTACGCAATCAATTACATTCTACCCGAGTTGCCGCTGATGGACTTGTTCCACGTGTGGTACTCGTACGCGACGAAAGCGTATCATCAGGTAGTCGACGCACTGATTCTAGCAGGAACAAGAGTGTCTAGATCCTAATACGCGCGTGCATCCAAACGCTGGCGAGAGACTTCGAGGAGATCATAACGAACGAAGATCACAAGGAGTGGTTGGCAATCGATAGAGATCAGTTGATCGAACTCCTAAAGTCGAACGATTTGGTTCTCCAAAGTGAGTTGGAGTTTCGAGGTTTCGAATCCCGAATTTCTTCTTCAGATGAATTTGTGTTGTGGCAAGCAGTTCACAGATGGATGTCAGCACCAAATCATCCAGAGAGGAGAGGGAATACGGCATCGCCACTTCTCGTGCAGCTTCTCCCTCTGATACGGTAATCAGGCATCTAAATATCTAAACGCTAAAACAATTAGATTTCAGCTTCCCATTTATGTCGGGAGACGACTTGGCGCAGCTGGAACGAACGCAAATCATGGAGATCCAAGCACGGCTGTTCCATCCGCAGATGCTCCTCGCTTACAAGTTCCACGCGCTGCCTCTCGCAAGTCGCGTTTCTTGCAAGTAATCCTCGTGTTGAAATCGCCGCTGTATCACCGAAATTCAGAGAATTCACGGGAACGCAGTTTCTTCTCCGGAACTACACGGAAGTCGGCTGGGCGAAGCGCTTTACCGTAACCACTGCACAGTTGTACGATAGACTCATTGACCACTCCTTCGCAGTGAGCATCTCGGTTTCCAGCGCGCTCTACAAGCACATTTGCAGTTCAAAACGCGTTCCTCGACGTTTCCTCAGCATTGCTGGAGTTGGGTCCTGAAATTCTCGATTCAAAATCCGAACTCGGCGGAAGAAGTGCGCATCTCGCTCAGCGCAGATGTCGACCATCCGCGCTCCGTGGAGTATCTTCTCGCTGTGGTCGACGAGAAGAAAGTGCTCAGGTCGGTCGCCGGGAAGAAGACGTTCACAAAGACGAGATACACCGCCGATTTGGACCTCGAGAAGCAGATTAACACAACGGAGCTGTTCTCGGAGAACTCGCCGCTTCTTTCCAACGGGAATCTCAATCTTCAGTTGATTCTGAAACCGATTGATTGAGAATAAACCGATGGAATAAAAGATCGAAATGAAGGTCCCCAAACGATTTCCCTGGACGGGAATCTACTATTTGCCACAGCGCGTTTGAAATTCATTTGTTTGCCACTCGAATACGAACACACGAAATCGCCGATTTAATGTTTTTTGAATCTTACAAGGATGCGTGGACGAAGTTCCTCATCGACATTCAGCGGCCAGAATTCCGCTTTTTGTATGGAATCTATGCTCTACTTGGGTATTGTGCGATACTTGATTGCTAGATGTAATTCTAGTATGTTCAGATTCACCGCTTTGATGTATTTCGCTTTGTTCCTGTTCATACTGTTGAGTGACCGTGTAAGGAAGACGCCCGTACAGCGGAACGATGTGTGTGTGCGTATAATAAACGCTCTCAATGAGCCTGTAACGGACGAAGAATTTGAAGATAATGGGCACGAGTCCGTCGAATTTCGTGACGGTATTTTCTGTTTTTTCGCTTCTTTGCAAGCAAACGTGCGTATTTCAGAAGACAGGACGTGGCTTTCATCCGTCCAATTTGGTACAAGCATTAGCGATGAACAAAATCATAAATTGGCCAAAGGATTCTCCGTCATGTTTTCGAAATCCTGTAAGTTGATGTTCTTGAGCTTCTTTGCAATGTTATGTTTTAGAATCCAGCTCTCTACGCCCCCTTGTCACAAATCCGCCGAAGCACAATTACACCCGATCGCCTGAACTGGAAATGCGATGCTGCTTTATCACCCGGTTCTATGTTCAGCACCTATTCCACTTCCTGAGTTCTCTTTCTAATTTATACGCTCAATTTAATAAAACACTTTTGTACCATTTCTTCTAGCTCGTGGAGGAGTCAAGCGCGTCTCTGTCACCTGAGTCGCGTCACCACTCGTTTCTGTTTATCCACCCGAAGATTCGATGGGGAGAAAACTCGGCACACAAGACGACGAGCGCAGAGCTCCAGATGGCGAGGCGATAACTCTTGTGAAGACGCTGCCCGGATTTACCATCGCGAATTCGGTTGTCGTGGGACGGATTACAGCACGAAGAAACGCGCAGGGCGATCGAATTTGGGGATGCTTCGATGAATGTTCGACGGGTCCTTTGGAAGGAATGAACTATTATCCGAGGACGGTACCGTGTAATTGAGGCATGGACGGGATCTGACCATTCAATTCAAGGCGCGCTTTATAGGGAGAACACACAGTGCGCATATCTACAGATAAATGTGATTTTAATTTGATTTCATATTTATATTATACATCGTAATATAAAATCGACGAATGTTTCTTAATATTCAGGATTCGGAATTCGTTCAACCAACGCCGAAGGAGGGAAGAATTGTGACATCATTGAGTCCATTTGAGCCGCAAAGCGATTAGTGATATCAGTTATCACTTCATGATCACGTTCGGTCAACTGATTTCCATGTACGCGCTAGAATGTGGTACAAAAAAATGCAGAACAATTTCTGATGCAGCATACGGTAACATGCATTCGTAAATGCTTTGGCGTAGTTCCGATGTAATCGCACCTGAGAATTGGGCATTTACAAACAGCGTTCTTATGACGAGTTCCAATGTGACATCGACGATTCCCACGGCCCTTGACAAGCAATTTACAAACTACACACTGATATACATCCAGCGAAATATTTGCTGTGGAAGCCTCGTCGGAGATGCTCGACACATTAACGCATGCAGAAATAGACGCATCCATGGCGCTCTTCACAGCAATTCCATTAAACGCTGACACATTTGCTTGCATTGAATTTTTCGAGCCGTCGCGTAAACACTTAGTGTTCTGGGTCACGTTCAGATGCGACACTTTATCACGGCCATTTACGGAACCACTCTGAGCTTGATTGAGGCAGTTGGTTTCCATTACGTTCTGCAGTAAAAGTTTCATTGAGAACAAACTTCAATACTTCCTTACCACGCACGATTCTGCGGAGCTTTCCGCCTCATACTTTTCATCGTCGAAAATCGGCTTTCTGCCTGCATGTAAAGTGGGCGAATGACTAAAATACCAAATAGTACACAAATTTATACAAAAATTAGTCGTACTTAACAGAGTCTTCGGCGTAGAACACATCGTCAGAAGATAAACTGACTGCTGCACGTGCAACATCAGTCCGTTCTACATGTGCGGTTGATTTCAACGTCGTTCTCTCCGCAGGAGTAATGGTCGATGGTTGCGTATCCGTCCTACGGCTGAGATAAGCTGTGAATTCAGTAGAAACCTGCTGGAATCGAGAGGCCATTTCCACAAGCACAGGATCAACTCGATTCCCAGCTAGAAATTCACCGACAATCTTCTCGAGGCTCGCGCCATTTAAACGAACATCCGGCGATGATTGCGTTTCATCGTCACTGTTGCTAGCAAAAAGTTTTTGAACTGCTTCAAACTAAATGAAATCAACCTATTTAACTTTGAAAACAAAAATAAGGATATCCAACCTGGTGACGTTTCCTATTGAAGAAATCAAGAATCAAGATTGCAGTGATCGAGTCAGTTTCTCTGTCCGCTAACGCCGAAGAGAACGAATCGCTGAAGTAGTCGTTCGTCGTTTCGACGCGACCGCGCGTTCCGTCGATTCTGATACATTTCGTCAGACTGGCCGTCGAATTCATCTTTCAGAAAATTACCAAGTTCTCCGTTTTTCATTGCACAATTCAATAACTATAAAAATTGATGGCCGAACTACCATGGTCTTGCTACGGTAACCCTGTATTCACAATAAGCATATATTGACCCTGAAAGTTCGTATATTTTCGAAACACACAACATGTTGATGAAGTTAGATTTTGATGTAAAACGCTTGAACAAAAAATCAGTTGTCTATGCAGGATTGCAGTCGCACATGGCGATGTCACTTTCCCTGAACGCAATCCAACATTTTATTACGTGATATAACTTATCGCCACCTTCTGTGTTATGTACAAACCAAACAAGACGACTCATTCGGAGCTTTTATCTGCCTAGCAAACCTGCAGCGGCATTCAGAAGCGGCACTTCATACTGATAAGGCTGGAATCCGAACGCTTGGCCGACCTGCTGCGCTCCCTGGTAGAAGGCGGACGCTCCCGATCGCGCCAGTTGACCGAACTGCGCGCCGACCTGATAGTAATTAGACTGCATGTCACCGTTGTTGTAGTTGGTGTTCGAGTAGCCATTATTATTAGAGAATGATGACGGCTGCGTGGGGCGCTCGATAGGTGGAAGACCTCTGTGTGGGGCTGGATAATTAGTATCTTAAAATAGGTTTACGCAAATAGGAATCACATGGCGCGGGCCTACTGGTCTCGTAGTCCGGGAAACCTCTTGCACGTGGAGGCACTGCGCCACTTCCACCGTTTGTGGTTGGCAGAGGTGGCGGCTGTTCGGTTTCTTCAGATGTCGGCTTTGAACTCTTTGAGAAGATCTCTTTTAGAATAGGATCGTCTAAGTCGTCAATATCACCAAGACTCGGAACGGTATCCGCCTGGAACGAGTGGCGAGGCGCTAGTTTGAATCTATTTCTTATTTTAATTCGTTGACATTACGATCTTCATTCCACATTTAACGACAAAACGTATTCACGTTTCGCAAAGCAGTTGTGATCGCGAGCAGAAAACAGCGTCGCAGTGATAAAGCAAATTTCAAGTTTGAAGCTTCAATAACAGCTTCTATACCAAATCCTGTTTATCGCAGCCCTGACGAAAGCGCTGTCGTGTTGTTATTAGCTGTATCTCAATCTCACTCAATCAGCGCGACATTCGGTGCGACCTTTTCGCTAAGAATGTTGCATATCGAAGCAGTTTCGGACATGTTGTCATTTACAAAAACAGAATCGTGTTATCGAAGACGGGCATCTATGCTCAAGTACCTCCAACACGGTGGGTCATTATCTCTAACTAAATTTGTCTTTTTTCGTCAAAAAAGTTTTCGTGAAGCTCAATTCGGTAACGCTTCTCGCGGACTATCGAGAAAAAAAACTCACGTACTTGTGCCGATGAGATAAACAGCACCAGAAGGGAGAAGACGAATACCTTTGAAGACATCATCGCCTCGTAGCAATCGAAACCAACTGAGCGTTGTGAACCGTCAGCGGATCAACGAAAAATCTGGTTTCCTCTCCGCGAACACCCACCGACAACGCCTAATCCCATCGGCAGCCACATCCTCCCATTTACATTAATCACATTCGTGCAACTTTAAACCCTCAAAACTGGATTAGGGCAGTGACCGAACTTCCGTTGAAACGAAGCGCTCTCGGCGCGATGGACGACGTTTTCGCGTGGAGTGCAAAGCTCTTTTTTCGCGACCGAGTTGGAATCGAAAGACGCAATAGACACACAGTAGACAAAACGTCTCTTTGCAGATCTCAGAATCGACGTTCGAAGTCCGATCCGATCCCGATGACACTATGAGCGACTCTCCGAAAGCTTCGACCTCTTCCGTGGCGAGTTCAAAGTTGGAGGACGCTTCTTTCTCTTCGGCGGCAACGGAAAGAGAAACTGATCGGATAACTACAACCTTGATTCTTGATTTCATCAGAAGGAAACGTGGGCACCAGGTTGGATTTCTTTCTATTCTAATTTAGTCGAAGGACTTTTTACTTTGTTGAAAACCAATCATTTTCATCTGAAAGCAGTATTAACTTTTCTCATTTAGTTTGAAGCAGTTCAAAAACTTTTTGCTAGCAACAGTAACGATGAAACGCAATCATCGCCGGATGTTCGTTTAAAAGGCGCGAGCCTCGAGAAGATTGTCGGTGAATTTCTAGCTGGGAATCGAGTTGATCCTGCGCTTGTGGAAATGGCTACTCGATTCCAGCAGTTTTCTACTGAATTCACAGCTTATCTCAGCCGTAGGACGGATACGCAACCATCGACCATTACTCCTGCGGAGAGAACGACGTTGAAATCAACCGCACACGTAGAACGGACTGATGTTGCACGTGCTGCAGTCAGTTTATCTTCTGACGATGTGTTCTACGCCGAAGACTCTGTTAAGTACGACTAATTTTTGTATAAATTTGTGTACTATTTGGTATTTTAGTCATTCGCCCACTTTACATGCAGGCAGAAAGCCGATTTTCGACGATGAAAAGTATGAGGCGGAAAGCTCCGCAGAATCGTACGTGGTAAGGAAACATTGAAGTTTGTTCTCAATGAAACTTTTACTGCAGAACGTAATGGAAACCAACTGCCTCAATCAAGCTCAGAGTGGTTCCGTAAATGGCCGTGATGATGTTTCGCATCTGAACGTGACTCAGAACACTAAGTGTTTACGCGACGGCTCGAAAAATTCAATGCAAGCAAATGTGTCAGCGTTTAATGGAATTGCTGTGAAGAGCGCCATGGATGCGTCTATTTCTGCATGCGTTAATGTGTCGAGCTCTATCTCCGACGAGGCCTCCACAGCAAATATTTCGCTGAATATGAAACTGAACAAAAAGGTTGACAAGGTTGCGCGTGAGGAGGGAATAGTAGCAACAAAGTCGCCCATTGAAAAGGATAAAGTGAAGAAATTGAAAAGAAGAATTGAAGAGGAGGACTCACCAATTTCCTATTCACCACGAGCAAAGAAAGCTGCCGGAAAAGGTAGTGTAACTCCTCGCTCCGATTTTGATTGTATGACGCGCGGACGCGCGCTCTGAAACCAGTAGTGCGACTCCTCGGTCCGACAGGGACAGAAAGGTAGCAAATATTTAAAAAAATGCTTGTTGCTATTGGTTTTTTTTTCAGAATGGCAGCAAACATAATTCCGGTGAACGATCCGCGGCTGCAACAACACCGAAAGGAAAATCTCGATCTCGACCGGAATTACCACTGATGCTCTTCGCAGAAAGTGCTGAATTTTGTAGGCTATTATTCTGTGTCACACACTTGTTCTCTATCATTTATCTTTAGTTGGAGGACTTCTTATGAGGTATAATGGGCTTACGCCGAATACAACATTGACACCAGCTTCTTCGGTTTCTGCACGGCGAAGTAATAACAGCGATTCTTCAAGCAACAACCGAAATTCAGCAAGGAGCCAAACGTCGAGTCATTCAGTGGAAAGCCGCCATTCTTCAGTATCTGAGCACGGAACCCCTGATGAACATGACAGAAATTCTTCAAAATCGAAGCTGAAAAAGACCGGTCGTAGCGTATGCCCCGCATCATCTTCGTCAGCACGGCTGTCAGAGAATTCACAAAACCAATGGATCCTTGACACTTTGCTCCCAGACCAGAAGGATGAAAACCGACGTTTTCACAGGTCGCTCAAGTTCAAGAGGTTGAAGCCAACTGAAGAAAACAATCCCTCTGCGCCGCATACCACGCAGAAAACCGAGTTAAAGGAAGAAGAGCAAATAGGAAGCAACGTTGCGGTTGATTTGGAGATAAGCAGTAGCTTAGATGTGTTTTTGTGTGATCGCATTGAGACGCCCGAGAACTCGCAGTTTCTCTCAACTCCGATAGAAGTCAATCCACAGTTGCAATCTTCAGTCGAACGCACCACACACACTCCAGGGCCGCGTACTCCATCTGAGCCTTATCCGGAAAATCAAACCCCATCTCCTGATGAATTTCGTCGTAGAGAGCTTGTGCGTACCGATACGCCCGACGAAATATACGAAGACATTAGCCCGGAAGATATGGCTGAAGATGAAGCGGGTAGCTGCTGCAGTTTGAAAGCAACGATATTAGGCGAAGAGCTGTCGGGTGGCCCGCAGATAAGAGCCAAAGACACACCATACTTCAAAGCGTTGGAGAAGCAAGTACTCGCTTTGGCAGAACAAAAGACAAGAAATGCAAAGGAAGCGGTGGCTACCACACAAGAGGTGGAGTCGTCAGGAACTGGATCGCCAATTAAAGATGATATTTCCGAAGGAACCTTAGAGGTACTCACTTGCTTTTTATTTTATTTTATCCTCATTTAGTCGCCGCCTGTATCCGAGAAATCAGTATCAGTTGACGAGTCGCTAGATGGTCCAGAATCTCCCATGCAGAACGGTGATGATAGCCACAACAGCAGCGACCAAGGGAAAATGGAAAGTGGGAAGTCTTCATCAAACTCATCTAGTGGATGGAGCACTCCTGCTGAAAGTGAAGTTGATAAGAAACGACCAAAGGTGCAAGATACACTGAGATGTCGAGAACGTCGTTCCCGATGGTCGTCACCTCAGAATAACGTGGATGTTTAAAGTTAGGTTACGTTTTATTAGATTTGTACATTTGGTATATCGCGCGATTTTCCTCAATACGGGTTTTGTTCCTGGGTAAGAGTTGGAATGACAAAAGATACGTCCGTCCAAGAAAACGTTTACAGACTATATATGAATAAATGTTTATTTCTTTCTCAAGGTGCCTACATTAGATTGGAATTTAGCCATCTGTTCGTCGCTCATGAACACGTCGAAAACCAAGAATCGTCCGCACTCCGAAGGGGAGGGGTCGGTTGAGACCAGCTGCTCTCTGTATAAATACGAGATCGCTTTAGATTCCGGTTTCAGTCTTAGCCGTCGTGGCTTGCTTCCAGAAATACGCATTGATTTCTAAACGTTGAAGAACGAACAAAATGAACAAACAATTGGTAATGTCTCACTTCATCGATGCTCCCGATCAGTTCATTGACACCTTCTCCAGTCACACACGACGTGAAGTAGTCAATCCCAAGATCTTTCAGTTTCTCGACGACACCTTGGTCCGCCAGCTTGTCGACCTTGTTACCTACTGAAATCATGTTCTTCACTAATGATTCTTTGATGTTGAGGTTCTGCAGAGTTTCCAAAACGTTCTCTCTTTGTGCCAAGACGTCGGGATGCGAAACATCTTGAATGTGAACGAGGAGGTCCTGAAAGCGGTGAATCACGAAGTGAAACAAGAGGCCGACAATACTGAATGGACGACGTGGCTGAGAGTAGCGGAGAAAGAAGCGAACAACTGAATGGGAAGTTTCGAGATGAATCCGATCGTGTCGGCGAACATGACGGGTCTTCTGGAGGGAAGAATCGCCGAATGCAAAGAAGTATCGAGAGTGGCGAATAGCCGATCTTCCCCGTGAAGCGATGTCGATCCGGTAAGTTTCTTGATCATAGTGGTCTTCCCCGCATTCGTGTAGCCAATTATGGAGACTACCGTAGGCTTGACGACAGTTCCCCTCGGTGACCGCTTCTCGATATCTCCCGTTTTCGATTCGACTGCAAGTCTAAGCTTTTTTCGAAGGTTCTGCTCGTGAAGTCGCAGAAGTTCGTACTTGTCCGCCCCACTGGAAGGTTTGGTTCCAATTGTGAAAAATGACGCGGAAAACTAACGTATTGGACTTGACGGCACCAAAAGTTACGTTAAGAACGGCCGCGTTCTCGTCGCTGCGATCAAGATACTTCATGCGATGCCTGTAAAAATTCCGCTACTTAAGAACGGTTGCTCAACGCTAACTACCTGATGTAGGGTATCTCGGCCATTTCAATCTGAAGTTTAGCTTCTTTCGTCTTCGCGTAATGTTTGAAAATCAGAAGGACAATGTTGTATCGGTCAAAGACCGGAACGCCAAAAACATTGTGCAGCTCGGACTTGAAAAACTCATTCCAAAATGGAACTCAGCGAGAGGACCAACCTGTTGGAGAGGAGAGAGCATGTCCACGTTCACCATGACCGCGCTGACATGATGCCGATTCTTGATCTCCACCAAAGCTTCGAGTCGCCCTGCGCCCCACATGCGTTTCTTCTTCGTGCTGTAATCGGTACCCACGACAACCGAATTCGCGACGGTAAATCCGGGGAGCGTCTTCACAAGAGTTATCGCCTCCGCCATCTGGAGCTCTGCGCTCGTCGTCTTGGGTGCCGAGTTTTCTCCCCATCGAATCTTCGGGTGGATAACCAGAAACGAGTGGTGACGCGACTCAGGTGACAGAGACGCGCCTGACTCCTCCACGAGCTCTTGATATCTACAAGCGATTTCTTTCTGGAAGGATTTCGCGCTATCGCGAACTTACCGCTCGCTCAGAGTTGATTCTGACGTTGCAGACGAGCAGCGCCTACAGGCGACGGAGACCCGGAAATTAACCAACCGCCGAATCATCTTGAACATCGATGGGATGAATGGAGGAACCAAAAACGAAAAATAAAAGCGAAAAACTTTTAAAAGCGGAGTAGAAGCAATGGTACAAAAGTGTTTTATTAAATTTCACGTAAAATTGAAAGAGAACTCAGGAAGCGGAATAGGTGCTGAACTTAGAACCGGGTGATAAAGCAGCATCGCATTTCCAGTTCAGGAGATCGGGTGTAATGGTCCTTCGGCGGATTTGTGACAAGGGGGCGTAGAGAGCTGGATTCTAAAACATAACATTGCAAAGAAGCTCAAGAACATCAACTTACAGGATTTAGAAAACATGACGGAGAATCCTTTGGCCAATTTATGATTTTGTTCATCACTAATGTTTGTACCAAATCGGAGGGGTGAATACCTGTGTTGTGACTGAGTTCCTTTATATTAAACACGGCTTCTTTGTTGTTTCTCATTTTGCGAATATGGGCAAAAATTACCGCCTTCCAGTAACTTCTGTAGGTGAGTAACCCCAAATCCGATAAAGGATGCTCTGGAGATCCTATCTTCTTTTCACGTAATGAAAGTTGATAACCTTAACATGACATACTGACTGGAGTCAAAATATACGCAAACTAACTGAGATCAATTAATAGTTTAGCGTAGCCGGACCGACGAACAAAGGGAAGAATCAGAAGGCAGCTAAGGTTATTGTTTTTGCTTGGATTCTTTTCCTAGAATAATTGTTTGCAAAATAAAAAGCAAACATTATCAACTGCAAACCTTTGAAAAATATCCTCTCACTACGAATCCACGGGTAGTTCTTTGACATAAGATGTAGAACATGAACGTGTCTACTTCATGGTGCAGAGTTTTCGACGAAAGAAATATCTTAGAGAGCAAGCACAGCTGTCGACAATATTCGCGTTCTACTACCCCATCGACTTCGAAAATTGAAACCGTGTCAGTGATTTCTCGATAAATTTCGAATCCAGGTGGATGTCGCCATTTGCACATCTTCTGGAAAATACGTGCGTAGGGAGTAGCTATCCAGATCCCTTACTTACAGCATGATTTTCATATTCCATGAAGATGTGGTATGGACGTAGACAAAATGTACAGACGTAGATATCTGGCGCGTTTCTGATTTCCTCTGGATACGGGGAAATGTACGGGCATTTGGTCCTTCCATCACCGAATGTGATATACTGGTTGCGTTCACGCTGAGAAGACGTGGGCTGCGACTGGCACGGGTACAGCAATAGCTCGGGGGACGGACTATCGTCATCTTCACTGATTTTTTTCGCTTGTAGGTACCTGAGAGATGGTAAAATAAATTTCTGCGAAACAGATTACGTACTTACAAATGCCAGTCTTGATCAGTCGTAAGAGTAGGTATGCCGTCGTTTGCTGCGGTTGCAGCCTCCGATGTACTTGGTCGTTCGGCGGACGAGATTTTCAAGATATTTCTATTCTTGAACATGTCCAGCATGTCGTTGTATAACTTGTCGCGTTCCACCTGAAGAGTAGGGTTCCACTGCACCTTCCTCTGATTGACAAGACTCTTTCGATTTTTCGATTTCTCCTGCACGGACTTCGTCGTTCTTTCGACAACCTGGGGTCCTGCAGAAGCAAGCTGTGCTTCAGCCGGCAAACACATATCACAGAGCCAGTCATCAAATCTATCCGGAGTTGGCGGCGCACACGATCCATGGAACGCTCGACCACAGCGATAGCATGCGCGATTCTTTGCATCATCGATGAATTTCAAACAGTCAGGGTTTGCGCAAACAGTGCAGCTGGAGCAGACCCACTGGCCACGAACAATGAAGCTGATGTTGCCGAATCCAAGGCACTGCTGAGCGAAATGGACTTCCGCTGGACATCGGGAGCATTTGATGAATTCGCCCTCTACCTCACCGCACACGCGACATTGAGACTTCAATTCTTGCTTTCCTTTCTTCTCGACTGCGCGAGTCTTCATAGGCGATGACAGCTTTCGCCGCTTCAACCGTAGCGCTGCCGCATTCTTCTTCAAGGCCGTCATATTCTTCTTTAGCACCGGTACATTCTTCTTTAGCGCAGGCACATTCTTCGTCGACGCCACTGCATTCTTCTTTAGCGCAGGCACATTCTTCGCCGACGCCACTGCATTCTTCTTTAGCGTCACCAGATTCCTTTCCGCTCCTTTCTTCGCCTTTACAGGGGTTAACAGCTTTCGCCGTTTCTTTCTCGGCGTCATCGAATCCTTTTCCACACGTCTTTTTCCCATTTGAGAAGTAAAACACTGGAAATAGTGACGAATGTACTAATTTAGTTAAACGGCAAAATAATAAAGCACCACGACTGCGCGCCATTTTTATACGTGGGCGATCTCTCGACCAGAAAAGTCGTACGAGCAAAGGCGGCAAAGCCGACAATGCGAAATGCATAATGTATAAACAAAACACACTTCACTGATGACATATTTACAGTCGGCAAAGTGCATGATGTTGTTGTGAACACAAATAAATGGATTGCCTCGTTAATTGAACAGCCACACCTGACTTGCCCGGTTTTGTTTGCACTGAGTACCCGGATGGACAACAGTAGGACAACATGTGAACAGCGGTGATGGCTTCGACTGCCGCAAAAGTGCGGCAGTCAAAGCAACAAAGGCAACAAAAGCAACAGGCAAATCGTGTCGAGACCATTAATTGCAACAACCGAGCGCAATCGCTGGCAACGAAAAAGCAACAAAGGCAACAGGCAACTCATGTCATCGTAGATCTAGGTAAAATATGGACTTGTGAGTCGTTCTTTTTCCGTTCGGGAACAGAGTCGACAGTACATGATATCTCGTGCGTAAACAGTACTTTGAGCTTCTCGATATCTGTGCATATCGTAACTTTAATGATTTCCCTCATCCAAACTTCTATCGAATCATATGTTTTTTCATCAAGGGCCCACCTTTTTGCAAGGATATCGTTCGACCTTCGTTGTTGTGAGTCTCCTAGCGTCATAGAGCATATAGAACAAAACTTATGAAGAACAAAGACGCTCAGAGCAGACTTGCCCATGAAACTCGGAGAAAAGCCCATGCGCATCTTTCTCATCTTTCACTATAGAGTTCAAGAGCAATCGCTTATGGTAAAGTCTGAGGAAAGCATCAAACAACGCACTCGGGAAATCGTTGCTTCTGCGGATCGCCGTGAACCCTACGTATGTTGGAGCGATCACCGCATCACCTAATTCTCGAGAGAAGCAAATGCGAGATGCATCGTAGACCAGTCGCCCCTTCAATCGGCTCAACCATGCTACATACCGGGATCTCCGGGATACCGGGAGAGAAGAGTGAAGAGGAAACTCTCATATTGACTATTCAGGGCGTCTACATCTTGAAGACGATACAGAATACTGGGGTGCAGCTTCGCATCGACAACGACTTCCACGGAGAGACGCGTAACATGACCTCTTCGGAGGGCGAGATCCCGAAGTTCAACTTGCTGGTGAAGAGGATCGGAAGGCTCCAATCCGACGGAGAAACCGACAAGAATCATGAGCGTTATCGTCGTCGGTTAAAGGAATTTGTTGACGGTGGGCGAGGAGAAGATTCCGAATCCCGACGCCGCTTCGGACAAAAGTGGAGAGAATGCGACCAGGAGGCTCTGCAGAAGCAGGCAGAGACTGAAGTATTTAGCAGTGGGTTCTCCGGGTGCGTTCACAGGAAACAGAAGGATCATGGGAAGCAAGGTACGTGTGAAGTTGGCGCTGAACGACTAGGCACTGGACAACTTGGCGCCAACTTAATTTGGTAAATATATCTTTTGGTACCAAGTTAAACGCGTCTAAAAGTTGCTCTACGTCGCCTGGCGGAGCAGGACAACTCGGCGTTGTCGCGTACCGTCGCCTGGTGGTCTATGCTTTAGGCAGTACAGATATGGTTGGCCAACAAGCGCTTAAGCGCGTTATGACCAGACATATAATTAGCCAGGGATCGCATTCCTGGGCCTGAAGGCTAGGTTACGTAGGATTGTTTGGTTACGGTGACCGGAGTCTACCAGCAACTGTGGACTAGCGGCTTATTCCTTGCACAATCGTCATATCGTTGTTTGCATCTTCGACAAAGTGGCCGAGCAGATCTTCTGCCCACTGGAAGAATTGTGACTTCATTCCGAGATCACCG
Organism: Steinernema feltiae; assembly: GCA_007213375.1. NCBI lineage: Eukaryota > Metazoa > Nematoda > Chromadorea > Rhabditida > Steinernematidae > Steinernema > Steinernema feltiae. The sequence continues at coordinate 65,268 of MQUG01000173.1, forward strand.
TCCCAAGTGTCAACTCATTGGGAAGAGCGGATAGATCAACAGGGAACAGTCAGTCCGTGACGATGACAGACGAACGAATAAGTAGTTGATGTTGGATCCACTTCTTTTCTGACTTGATTCGATTGAGGCATTCATCGTTTTGTAAATAAGTTCTATTCAAACATCTAAAGAAGAGTTCCAAAGGCAGTTGTTGAGATCAAAGGTCACGAGACGATTTGCCTGTTGCTTTCGTTGCCTTTGTTGCTTTGACTGCCGCAAAAGTGCGGCACTCGAACGACTCACCTGAACAGCAGACACTAATTTACCGTTGAACAGTACAAAAGATCAGGCTGATCCGTTCAGGACCCACCTTACTCGAAATCTGTCCGCCGTGTACCAGGCCTGGAACGTATTCGAGTCGAGACAAAACCTCAAACAACGAAAACTTGATTTCGAGCATAAAGGCCTATTTATATGTGATGTTTATTACTTCCCGAAACTTCCAGCGCGGAAGCGTATTGGTCCAATGACGGTGCATCTCCGCTGCCGTATGTCCTGGAGCCAGATAATGACAATAGTACCAAGTGCCTTGGGAGTTCACAGGATTTAAACCAAAATTAATAAGAAAGTTGACAAAACATTTAATGTATAGCACAACTGAAAACCGTAAGCAGTCAAATTTCTGGAACATTCGCATCGATAATGCTCTTCATGAAAGTCTTTTGCTTATGATATGGAGATTGCACAACTCTTACTGGATGACTAACGATAACTACTGCTGCAATAACCCGAGGAGGGCTAACGCAACGATAACCTTGAGTTTAAAGGCGCTCCGGGGAACAAACAACAAACAAATAGGAGATTTGTTAGATCAGCTGCATGACAATGGTCTAACAAAAAGAGGCAATGTCAGTGATCGTCTTATTCGTTTGTTATATGTTGAAGACGAATGGTTGATTTGTATTTAGCTATAGACCATTTCGGACGCTGTCCACAGACGCCGACGTCGCGCTTCGATGGTCCATCATTTTTTTCGATTGATTTGCTCCGAGAAGCACGAAGGACTGCAAAATGTTTACGGGAAATTGCATTGTAAATTGATCAAAACAAAACACCCAAATAAATCCGAAAACGATTAGTCATGCTATTTATGGTTCATGCGGCGGCGATTTACCGGCTGACGAAAACGGGGAGTTCTGGTGCATGTTGCGATCGCGACGTCATCGATGCTCCATGCTCTTCTGAATCCAGAATAGATTCTATTTTTTCTGCTTTGCGTTCTTCTAATTATTGATCGCAACGCGGTGAAGTCGAATTAATCGATAATTCGCCTGCGTCATTGTTTTCGTTTCACTTGATGTTGCCTTTCTGAACATTTTTCAGTTCTTGAAAATATTGGCCAAACCCAAAATTACTTCTCAGACTGTTTTTAATGTATATTTCTGTTCGTTATTTCCTTCAATTTCAGAGTAATACTGCAGCCTTTCTGCTGTCCGGAGGCTAAAGTCTTAGCATGGTGAGTCTCTTTTGCTAAAAAAATTTCAATGCTAAATTGAACTATTATATACCCGAATGATTAGATCTACCGGATGCAATCACTTCACGCCATAAGATGCGCATGCTTACTTCCTCTGATTCATTTGTTGACGCGAAATGTTTTATTTACATTGTATCATTTCAGCCTATCTTTGCTCTTGAAATCAAGGCCAACATTGTTGGTGTGACTGATCTTCGTCCAGAAGATTACGAGAACTTCCGTTGGTATCTGAAATTAAAATGCACGAATTGCGGTGAAATCACAGATAATTGGGTTTACGCCGATGTTACGGTGCGTGATTTGAGTTGAATAAAAAGGTTTAATTTGCTATGTTTAGGAGGCACATGAATTATCGAAAGGACATGGAATCGGACACATTGTTGGAAAATGCAGCTTTTGCTCCCGACAGAATTCGCTGGGTCAGTCAGTTTTAAATGCAAATATACAAATGTGTACAAACTTCCTGTTTCAGAGATATTGACGGATTCGTACAAAGCGTACACGGCAGATAAGAGCGAACAATATCAGCCAATTGTTCGGTTCGAATGCCGAGGAATCGAGCCAGTGGAATTTGATTTTCGTGTCGGATGGAAAGCTGAAGGACTCGAGTCCGGAACCGTTTTCGATGACATCGATCTCAACGAGAAGGAGTGGGCTGACTACGATGAAAAAGCGGGCGAATCCACGGAGATCAATGAGCTTTCCAGTCGCTTCACCCATTGCAAGAAGTAATCGACATTAGTATTCCTTGGTGACCATATGGGTTTCTCGTTAATTTATCATTTCCAATTTATGTAGGAACGGAAACAGAATTTTGTTTTTGTTGGTGCATGATCGATCAGATATGATCAGACATATCAGTGGAGAACTTCTTGGAATCATGCCGTGTTCTATAATAAATTTTCATTTCGGAGAACTTCTTGGAATCATGCCGTGTTCTATAATAAATTTTCATTTCTACGCTTTAAATCCCAAGGAAATGTTTTTCATAATATTTTTGAACTGAAGAAGCTCCGCGGGCTCTTCTTTCCAGAGAACTCCAATTGCGAAGGACTTCGCAATTGAATTGAACACATAAAACCGACGGCTTCTGCGTCAAGCATGCTGTCTGCAGACTGTAGAGATCGGTGCAAGTGGCGTCTGCGCACCGCTTCCCTCCTCCACTCTTCGATTGAATCCGCACGAATCGGTCAGCAATGCGATCGACTGTTCTCGTTTTCAAACTGTTGTTCCTC